>JAKWIY010003053.1:5948064-6072837 GCA_027704805.1 Solanum corneliomulleri | reverse complement strand
TTGGGTGTCACGAACCGACACGTAGAATAAGGGAATCGGAGTGTCACGTTCCGACACATAGAATTAGGGGATCGGGTGTCACGAATCGACACGTAGAATTAGGGGATCGGAGTGTCACGTACCGACACATAGTAGTAGGGGAGCAAAGTGTCACGTACCAACACAAGAGGGAAATAAAGATAATGAATCTTGAAAGATGTTAATATACTCCATCTAATGAACCTAATTCCCAAATGAGTATGGCATTGAGGCTTGATTCCTCATGGATGAACTTGGTAGTACTTATTGATGATTATAGTACTTTTTGTTGCTCCATGTTGAGTATTGTAGTTTATTTATGATATTAACTTATATACACAGTTTTCTATTTTGAGTTGGCCGATGATATCTACTCAGTACTCGTGTTTTGTACTGACCCTACTTGTATGTTTCTTTCTTTGTTATTTGTGGAGTGCAGCAAACGTGCCATCGTCTTCAAATCAACCGCAACTCTAGCCAGTCTTCATTTCACTGGAATTCAGGGTGAGCTAATGCTTCTAGCTTAGACTGGATCTTCTTCTTCATGTGTTGATGCCTCGGATCTCCGGCATGGACTAGCTATTACTTATTTTATCTTTCTTAGTTACTCTTAGTTTTAGTAATTGAGGATAGATGTTCTTGTGATGATGACTTCCAGATTTTGGGAAATAATAGATGTTGAGTTTTTATAAGTTATTGAATTGATTTTTATTAATGAGTTTAAGTCTTCCGAATTGTATTTTGTTCAATATGTTTGGGTTTAGATTGGTTGGTTCGCTCACATAGTAGGATAAGTGTGGGTGCCACTCGCGGCTCGGTTATGGGTCGTGACATCAGGTGTCACTAACCGACACGTAGAATTAGGGGATCGGGCGTCACGAACCGACACGTAGTATTAGGGGATCGGGTGTCACGAACCGACAAGTAGTATTAGGGGATCGGAGTGTCACGTTCCGACACGTAGTAGTAGGGGATCAGAGTGTCACGTTCCGTCACAAGAAATATAAAGGGAATGAATCTTGAATTATGTTAATATACTCAATTTTAAAGAAAACATTTCCCAAATGAGTATGGTGTGGAGGCTTGAGTCCTCATAGGTGTGCTTGGTGTTGTGGCCAATGGTTCTTGTACTTGTTGTTGTCACCTGTTGGGTATTGTAGTTGGTTTTATATTATTATTCGCTATATATTGGTTTCTATTTTAAGTTGGCCAATGATACCTACTCAGTACGTGTTCCTTGTACTGACCCTACTTGTATTTTTCTCTTGTTATTTGTGGAGTGCAGCAAACGTGCCATCGACTTCGACTCGTCCTCAACTCTAGCCAGTCTTCATCACGTCAGATTTCAGGGTGAGCTATTGTTCCTAGCTCGGACTGGAATCTTCTCCTTCACGTCTTGATGTCTTGAAGTTCGGACATGGACCATCTCTTTTACTTATGTTAGCTTCTTAAATACTCTTAGATTTAGAATTTGTGAGGATAGATGTTCTTTGTGTGATGACATCCAGATTTTGGGGATAATAGTTGAGAAATTTTAGAAGCTTATTTATTGATTATATTAATAAGATTTTGAGTCTTCCGCATTATATTTTGTTCATTATGGTTGAAATGTTGGTAAATGACTGGGGTTTAGATTGGTTGGTTCGCTCACATAGGAGGATAAATGTGGGTGCCACTCGCGGATCGTTTTGGGTCGTGACAAAAAACAAGCTTTAACACACACAGAGTGAATGAATTGCAAATCAAAAAGAAATTATACACAATAAATAGAAAAATAACGATAAATACTACAAATAGAGGACAAAAATAAGAGTCACGCTACGCAAAGGTTTAAGTGTATTTTACCTAATTCATAAGATTTAGCATTATACCTGAACAATCAACAAAATGGATATATTTTGCTCTAAAATTTCAAAAATATCAAATCGAATGTGCTCAAGTAAATTTTCAGAGGAAATTCTATTGCAATAATAGTTAAAACTTTAAGAAGAAGTGATTAAAAGCTTACCTTGACAAAAAGGAGAACAAACACTAAACGAAGACAAATTGACCAGATGAGTAGAGTGGGTGTCCATGTCGAAATCACCATTAGAGAAGGTAAATCGTTGTAATGAATAATGGAAGTTCAAATCTCCACCATAGAAGAATGGATTGTGGTGTTTGACGAAGAGGGTATTTTGTTAATTTATTTTTGTGGGGTGAGAGTGGGTTTTTTTACCATTGACAGAAGTTTAAAGAGAATAAGTTTAAAATAATCTTGGGTTCTTTTTTATTTAAGTTAGTTTAACACTACCACACAATTATATTTTTTAATCATTTATATTTTACTATGCTTTCAAAGACTGGGAAAAACTATCTGGTCACTACAAATACAACAATAGCGACTACATACATAACCCTTCACTAAGAAATGGTCATTAAAAGTCAAGTTTCTTGTAGTAAAAATAAACCCTAAGAACCTAGATAAGACAATTAACCAAAAACCTTAACCTATAAAAACATAAAAAATCTTAATACAAAAGACCTAAACCCTAAAGCATTAAACCCTAGATAAAACCCTTACTACAAAAAAAACGTGTATTAGCCACACAAGAAACTGTGACTAAATGGGATTCAAACCATGTCTATGAAATGATTCGTTAGATTGGGACCATTTTAGTTTTGGTTTAACAGAATTGATTTTGTCTATCATTGGGACAGTTTTACAAAGTACTTACACGTTTATATTAAGATGTTGCCATAGATGCAGTATCTGTTGCAATTTTTCCAACATAATATGCATATGTTTTCATAGATGAAATATCTAGGAGGGACTAATCGATGAATTGATCGAGTTAGGAATTAAAAAAATGAAAAATTGGAAAAAAATTTAGTGACTTATACCATAACTAAGCAATAAAAATAAGGTATAACATTTGAAAAAACGACTTACTAAAGTGTTATATAACTATCATATAGATTTACTACTATCATATAGATTTACTTGATCATTGCATGACGAACTAGTGGGATGATAGTCTTTCTAAATATAATTGATAGAATCAAATGAAGGTTGTTGAATTGGACCACAAATTTATAATTTGGCATGTTGTAGGACTATATGTTAGTGTTACATGTCAAATTGGGTTAGCATTTAATTGAATTAACCCCCACAACAAATATTTTATGACATAAAATGTTGCCACTAATGATGTATTTATTGCAATTTTGTCAAATAATATGCAAATGTTTTCATAGATGAAACATCTAGGAGGGACTAATCAATGAATTGATCGATTTAGGAATGGAAAATGAAATTTCGATCAAAATTTACAAATTTATACCATAACTAAGCAATAAAAATTAAGGTATAAGGGTGTTATATAACTATCATGTGGATTTACATGGTCATTGTATGACGAACTAGTCTTATTATAGTCTTACTACATAAAATTGATAGAATCTAATGAAGGTTGTTGCATTGAACCATAAATTGATACTTAGGCTTGTTGTAGGATATAGTGTAACATATCAAATTCGGTTATAATTTAATTGAATTAACCCCAAAAATGCACATTTTATGATATGAGATATTGCCACAAATGCAACACTTGTTGCAATTTTGTCAACATAAAATGTATATGTTGTCACACATAAACATCTACAGGGGACTTATGGACAAATTGATTGATTTAGTAATAGAAAAATTAAAACTTTGACAAAATTTTAGTGATTTATACAACAAATAACAAATAAAGATAAGATATAACATTTGGAACAACGATTTACTTGGGTTTATATAACTACCAAATGGATTTATTTGGCTATTGTATGACAGACTAGTGCAGTGATAGTCTTTCTAAATATAATTGATAGAATCCAATGAAGGTTGTTGCATTGGACTCATAAATTGATACTCAGGCATGTTGTAGGACTATATTTTAGTGTTACATATCGTTATTGAATTAAACCCAATAAGTCACATTTTATGATATAAGATGTTTCCACAACTGCAATATCTTTTGCAATTTTGCCAACATAATATGCATATGTTGTCAAAGGTGAAACATCTAGGAGGGAGTAATCGACGAATTGTTCAATTTAGAAATGGAAAAATTAAAATTAATACCAAATTTTAGTGATTTATATCATTACTAAGCGATAAAATAAGGTATAACATTTGGAACAAGGACTTACTAAAGTGTTATATAACTATCATCTGGATTTACCAGGTCATTGCATGAGGAACTAGTGGGATGATAGTCTTACTAAATATAATTGATAGAATCCAAAGAAGATTGTTGCATTGGACCATAAATTGATACTTAGGGATGTTGTAGGACTATATGTTTGTGTTTTATATCGAATTGGGTTACGATTTAATTGAATTAACCCCCAAAAGACACACTTTATGATATAAGATGTTGCCACTGACGTAGTATCTGTTGAAATTTTCCCAACATAATATGCATATGTTGTCATAGATGAAACATCTAGGAGGTACTAATATTTGAATTTATAGACTTAGGAATTGAAAAAAATGATAACTTTGACCTAATTTACTTATTTATACCGTAACTAAACAATAAAAAATAGGTATAAGATTTGGAACAACGCTTTACTAGAGTGTTAATAACTATCATATGGATTTACTTGGTCATTGTATAAGAACAAGTGGGATGATAATCTTTGTAATTATAATTGATAGAATCGGATGAAGGTAGTTGCATTGGACCATAAATTGATACCTAGGCATGTTATAGGACTATATTAGTGTTACATATCGAATTAGATTATTGTTTAATTGAATTACCCCCCAAAAAACACATTTTATGTTATAAGATGTTGCCACAGATGCAGTATCTGTTGCAATTTTGAAAACATTATATGCATATGTTGTCATACATTAAATATCTAGGAGGCATTAATATATGAATAGATAGATTTAGGAATGGAAAAATGAAAATTTGGACGAAATTTAATTATTTATACCATAACTAAACAATAAAAATAAGGTATAAGATTCGGAACAACGCTTTACTAGAGTGTTATATAACTATCATATGGATTTACTTGTTCATTGTATGAAGAACAAGTGGGATGATAGTCTTTCTAAATATAATTGATAGAATCGGATGAAGGTAGTTGCATTGAACCATAGATTTATACCTAGGCATGTTGTAGGACTATATTAGTGTTACATATCAAAGTATATTGCTGTTTAATTGAGTAAACCCCCAAAACACACAATTTATAATATAAGATGTTGCCACAGATGCAATATCTGTTGCACTTTTGAAAACATAATATGCATATGTTGTCACACATAAACATCTAGGAGCGACTAATGGAAAAATTTATTGAATTAGGAATGGAAAATGAAAACTTAGACGAAATTTGAGTGACTTATACAATAAATAAGCAATAAAATTAAGGTATAACATTTGGACAACGATTTACTTGGGTTTATATAACTACATATGGAATTATTGGGTCATTGTATGACACACTTGTGTGATGATAATATTTCTAAATATAATAGATAGAATTCAATGAAGTTTTTTGCATTTCACCATAAATTGATACTTAGGGATGTTTTAGGACAATATTTTAGTGCTACATATAGAATTGGGATACCATTTAATTAAATTAACCCACAAAAGACACATTTTATGATGTAAGATGTTGCCACATATTTAGTATCTATTGTAATTTTGCCAACATAATTTGCATATGTTGTCACAGATGAAACATATAAGAGGGACTAATCCACAAATTGATCGATTTAGAAATGGAAAAATTAAAATTTTGACCAAATTTTAGTGATTTATACCATATCTAAGCAATAAAAATAAGGTATAACATTTGAAACAACGATTTACTAAAGTGTTATATAACTATAATATGGATTTACTTCTTCATTGTATGACGATCTAGTGGGATGATAGTCTTTCTAAATATAATTTATAGAATTGAATAAAGTTTGTTGCATTGGAACATAAATTGACACTTAGGAATGTTGTCGGACTATATGTTAGTGTTACATATCGGCTTGGGTTACCATTTATTGAATTAACCCCCAGAAGACACATTTTATGATATAAGTTGCCACAGATGTAGTACATGTTGCAATTTTTCCAACTTAATATGCATATGTTGTAACAGATGAAACATCTAGGATGGACAAATCGACGAATTGATTGATTTCGAAATGGAAAATGAAACCTTGACCAAATTTTAGTGGTTTATTGTATAAATAAGCAATAAAAATAAGGTATTACATTTGGAAAAATGATTTACTAGGGTGTTATATAACTAATAAACAAAACATCAAGTGTACCAAATTATATTTAATTTAGTAAATATCCCATAAAACCAACTACTTCATCTAATTCATAATCACAATGATAAGAGTTACTAGTTCCTTATGATGTTATTCAATGTATTGTTTTTTCCTCAGTGTCATTTTTAAAGATTTCATATTCTTCCTTCCCATCTAGGATATAATTATATGAAAAGTCCTAAGTTCTATTCTTCTTATATATAATGTATAATTCTCATATGAAGACTCACTTTTGAAGACGTAGAGACACTTCTAAAGAATGTAATGTAGCCACAGATATAATTCGAAAAACTACAAAATAAGTACATATTTTGCCACATAATTAGAAAATAAGTACAGAAGACCAAAAACACATATATTCACCATATGTCATATGTTGCCACATATTTAATTCGAAATACGTACAAAAGACAACATTTCCACCATATGACATAGTTGCCACAAATTAAATTAATCCCACATAGTCGTATGGGAAGAAATTTAACTATAGAATCTAGTTATAAATCACACTACACAATCAACAACGAATATAATTTTTCATCGTTTCATCCCCTGGGACACACCGTCCTGTGGGCAAAATTATTGGGTTGATGCACACTGCAAACAAATGGGTCTTTCTCCCAATATATTAGGTTCTCAACCCACATTTGATTTAAATGTATCGCAAATGGTGTCGACATCTTCTCACTATTAATTGCACATTCTTTTTCATGTTCAAATGAACTCAAGACTTCTCTCACGGATTTACCCCTTCGATGTTTAAAAAGTACGGCAAAGCACATACTCTGCACCACGGTGGCCACCTTCTGTTGCTTTTAACCATTTCCAATGCAATTGGTTCACTACGATTGAAGAAATAAAACTATTAAACAAAGAACACATTAATAATACAAAATACATTTATGAAAACGTGATAACAAATGAAAAATATTAAAATTACCACGCCTTTTTTCTGTATAAGGCTTCTATGTTCTCTGATGCTATGCAAATATTCATGAAAGGATGGCTTGTTGATTCATCGTCCATCTAGGTTCTGGGAGAATGCTGACCAATGTTACCTTTTGATATACAGAATGTTCATTATGGACTTTATTGAGGAACCTGAAACTTAATTTTATCATCATTAAATCTTGTCAGGGAGTAGAAAGCAGTCCTTTCAACGATGAGAATTACTAATTCAATTGGGAGGGATTCAATGATGTTTTTACTACTTGAAACCATTTTTTTGATAACTGTTGACTTATCCCTCCCTTTTGTTGTGTTTCTTATAAAAATACAAGAAATATGAAAATTTTCAACGAAATTTGAAAAGTTGCAAGAGATTACTTTTCAATAAAGGGTAAAAACAAGATAGTTGTAATTAAAATTATGTCCCCTGTTTCGAGATGACAATATGATAGTAATTAGGAAAGATTCGTTATCATTATTTAAAAGTATATTGGCACAAGTTAGTATTAGATTGTAGATGTGTAATTGACATGTGTTGTCACATATGAAATATGTTGTAATATGAAGAACGCGTCATCATAGTTCCAATGACTATAATGATATCTTCACATTACACAAAAAAATTTCTAAATATGTTTGTACAGATTTTTTGTTGTGGACTTTATAGACATATATGACATATGTTGGCACAAATGCAACTTTATGTTGTAATATCTAACACATAGTGGCATATAATGTCACACATGCAATATTCTGACATATAATTGGAATAATTGTCACAGATGCAATATATTGTGTTAAGTTGCAACATATAATTGTCATATGTTGAAACATATGTAAATTTTTTTTGCAATAAGCAAGACATAATTAAATAAATCATGCATTATATACAAATAACATCACATAAGTTGATTACAAATAATATAAGAATACAGGAATCATTCTCAAATAAGAATGAACATTCATTATAACTCAACAACATTTCATATATGGTCATTTCGATGTGGGCATGTATTTTTTTGTGAACAAAGTCCCTACAAAGGGAAACACTTATTTTTTTCTTCCGAGTCTACTTGAATCCAAATTTTTCTTCCGAGTCTACTTGAATATCATATTTTGAAACAAATATTCATATGAGGGATCGCATTCCTTGTCCATGACAAAGAAATCCACTCGAAATATATGATTTTCAGCATCTTATGCCACCACGATAGCAGAACTCCTCTATACTTGCTCCATAGGAATGTACCATCAACGAATATTACTTTTCTTATTTCTTGAAAAAAATTATCCAAGCAGAATATGATACAAAGAAATACTGAAACCTCCCATTTTCATCGAGCAACAATGTCTTCTTGCTTCGTTCGTGATTCGCAGCTTCAAGCATATAACGATACAGATTAACATTACAAACATGTAATCATGTATTCCCCTAACATTAGACATAGCATGCTCCATGCCCTTATAAATCATCCAATATCTTACCTTAGAACCCAATTTTGTGAGGAGTTATTCGACATGTCTCTTGTGGATGCGCCTTTACCATTGGGAATTCTTTTTTCAAAGTTCTTACCTATGACTTTTTCCGGGGCGTGGGGATTATGGATTATAAGATGCTCTGAACCACACGTATGGTAAGCTTGTCATAGATTTAATGGCAAACTGTCGCTACTTGTAAATTTCACAACCCTCAGCCACTAATTGCGATCAGGATATGAGCTAAAAGGATAACAAATCATGATAATTGAAAACCTTTTTCAGTCTAAAAACTTTTTTCAAGCAAGCTATTTTTCAATGAATTTCTCAGTTCTTGATTTTCTTCTTAATTTCATTACCTTATAAAACCATATTTAATCATCTCGAACATGTTTGACACGTGAAGATGGAGAACACATGAACTGTTGCTACCAACTATACGTGTAGAGGAAAGTTTTCTCTCAAGGTCCAACCCTTCAGCTTGACCTTGACCTTCACCTTCACCTTCACCTTCACCTCCTCCAATTTCAACATTGGGATTATTCATGTCTGCATGATCAAATTCATCATTAAATATGTCCTGCTGGCCTTGTTCTACATTATGATCCTCCTCGATAGGATTTTGTTTCACGTAAACTCTTAATATTGGTTGTTTTTCTGTTCCTCACAAATAAACACTCCAACTAGATTGATCATTTATTCTGAAAGGTAAAATCTTATCATTATGAAAAAAATGGGGAATGTAACTCGTGACAAGATATTACGATTTACAATGGTATCCAGACTTTTGCATGACTAAATTGAAGAATTCATCAAACAATATGTTTCTTTTGACATACATCCCTACTAAATCGACTCCTCGTTTTTTACCATCCTTCCAACACCATATGAATTGATTTTTCTTCTCGACCCTGTCACGACCCAAAACCGGGCCGCGACTGGCACCCACACTTATCCTATTATGTGAGCGAACCAACCAATCTAAACCCAAACATATTAAACAAAATGCAATGTGGAAGACTTAAACTCATTAATAAAAATCAATTCAATAACTTATAAAAACTCAACATCTATTATTCCCCAAAATCTGGAAGTCATCACCACACGAACATCTATGATCAAATTATTAAACTAAGAGTATTCTAAGAAGCTAAAACAAGTAAAAGCTAGTCCATGCCGGAACTTCAAGGCATCAAGACATGAGGAGGAAGATCCAGTCCAAGCTAGAAGCATTAGCTCACCCTGAAGATCCGGTGTGAACTAGCTAGAAACGCGATTGAGTTGAAGACGACGGCACGTTTGCTGCACTCCACATATAACAAAGAAAGAAACAAAACAAGTAGGGGTCAGTACAAAACACGGCAACTGAGTAGATATCATCGGCCAACTCAAAATAGAAAACAGTATATATCAGTAATATCATAAATCAACTACAATACTCAACATGTAGCATCAACAAGTACTATAATCATTAATAAGTTCTGCCAAGTTCACACATGAGGGCTCAAGCCTCAATACCATACTCATTGGGAATTAGGTTCATTAGATTGAGTATATTAACATCTTTCAAGATTCATTATCTTTATTTCTCTTGTGTCGGTACGTGACACTCCGCTCCCTCATTATCTTTATTCCTCTAGTGTCGGTACGTGACACTCCGCTCCCTCATTATCTTTATTCCTCTTGTGTCGGTACGTGACACTCCGATCCCCTACTACTATATGTCGGAACGTGACACCCCGATCCCCTAAATCTACGTGTCGGTTCGTGACACCCGATCCCCTAAATCTACGTGTCGGTTCGTGACACCCGGTCCCTTTAAATCTACGTGTCGGTTCGTGACACCCGATCCCCTAAATCTACGTGTCGGTTCGTGACACCTGATCCCCTAAATCTACGTGTCGGTTCGTGACACCCGGTCTCCCTAAATCTACGTGTCGGTTTGTGACACCCGATCTCCTAAATCTATGTGTCGGTTCGTGACACCCGATCCCCTAATTCTACGTGTCGGTTCGTGACACCTGATCCCCTAATTCTATGTGTCGGAACGTGACACTCCGATCCCCTAATCTCATTCTATCAATTCATCAAGCCTTCTCTTATACCAAGGCATCATCATTCTCATTACTTTAGTTCATCAAGCCTTTTCTTATACTAAGGCATCATCAATCTCATTACTTTAGTTTATCAAGCCTTCTTTATTACCAGGCATCATCATTAACAAAGAGATTAGGGTTTTTCATGATTTGGGATTCAATAGCTTCATCATGCTTATTTTATCACAATTATATCATCACATTCATGCAAACATACAATTATGCATATACAAAGGTTTTACAATACTACCAATACATATCATTCGCTATTAAGAGTTTACTACGAATAGCATAAAAACCATAACCTACCTCCACCGAAGATTCGTGATCAAGCAAGCAATTTCCCAAAGCCTTGTGTTTTTTCCTCTCGTTCGATCCTTCTCGTTCGATTCTCCCTCTCTCTCTTTGTTCTTTCTAGTTTTCTTATTCAAACCCTCTTTCTTTTACCCTAATTAACATATAATTAATTATAAAAGATGAAAATAATACCCCCCTAATTTACTCAAGGTTACCTTTTTTAACCCCCAAGTAATTAGACTTATTAACATTAACCCACTAACTTAATAATTAAGGCAGGAATAGTCCAAAATGTCCCTTATAACATTTGAAGAAATCTGACCCAGCCTGGGATTACGCAGTCTGTGACGGCTCGTCGTGCCTGCGACGGTCCGTCCTGCTGCTCCGTCACAGAGTTCAGAGACTTAATTCTATTAAAGGGTCTGTGACAGTCCGTCGTGCCCACGACGGTCCGTCCTGCCATGTCGTCACGAAGTTCAGAGAGTCGATTTCAGTACCCAATTTCAGAATTTCTAAGTGTTTTGAAACGAGACCCTGCGACGGTCCGTCGTGCCCATGACGGTCCGTCGTGGGGTCCGTCGTCTCAGCCAGTTTCCCAGAAATAAAATCCGCTGCTCAAAACGACTAAACATGTCATTACAATAGATACCAATTTACCCATCGTTCTTCCTCGAACGATCACAAGAAGAAAAACAAGGGCGAGAAGGAGTACATGAATCCTTAAACAGGTGTGGGTATCTTTCTCGCATATCTGCCTCCTTCTCCCAAGTGGCTTCTTCAACCGGCGCATTCTTCCATTGCACCTTGATGGATGCAATCTCCCTTGGCCTCAACTTGCGAACTTCTCTACCTAAGATAGCAACAGGCTCCTCCTCATAAGACAAATTTTCATCAAGCAGAACTAAATCCCATAGAATGATGTAGTTTCCATCCCCATGGTATCTCTTCAACATAGACACATGAAATACCGGATGCACTCCGGACAGCCCTGGAGGCAAGGCTAATTCGTAAGCCACCTCTCCTACTCGCTTAAGTACTTCGAATGGTCCAATGTACCTTGGGCTAAGCTTACCTCGCTTACCAAACCGCATCACCCCTTTCATGGGCGAAACCTTCAACAAGACTTGTTCACCCTCCATGAACTCTAAGTATCTAACCTTTCGATCTGCATATTCTTTTTGCCTACTTTGCGCCGCTAAAAGCTTTTCTTGAATAGATTTAACCTTCTCTAAAGAACCCCTCAAAGGTCTGTACCCCAAGGTCTAACCTCAAATGCATCAAACCACCCAATGGGAGACCTACATCTCCTACCATACAATGCTTCAAATGGGGCCATGTCAATACTTGAGTGAAAACTATTATTGTATGAAAATTCTGCTAAGGGTATGAAGTTATCCCAATGGCCACCAAATTCTATCACACATGCCCGAAGCATATCCTCCAATACTTGAATCGTTCGCTCAGAACTGACCATCGGTTTGAGGGTGAAATGCGGTACTAAGGTCAAACCTAGTACCCAATTCAGCATGCAATGTTTTCCAAAACATAGAAGTAAACTGCGTACCTCTATCTGATATAATGGAGAGTGGAACTCCATGCAATCGAACGATTTCTGAGATATAGATCTTGGCTAACTTCTCAGCATTGTAAGTCACCTTGACCGGTACGAAATGAGCAGACTTAGTTAACCTATCAACAATCACCCAAATAGAGTCATGCTTACCCATTGTCTTCGGAAGACCAACTACGAAATCCATTGCAATTCTCTCCCACTTCCATTCAGGAATGGGCATTCTCTGAAGTGTTCCTCCGGGCCTCTGGTGTTCACACTTTACTTGTTGACAGTTTGGACATTTGGCAATAAAATCAACAATATCACGCTTCATTCTACTCCACCAAAAGTGTTGCTTTAGGTCATGGTACATCTTGGTGGCACCCGGATGTATAGAATACCTTGAACTATGAGCCTCTGTCAGAATAGTGTTGACCAAATCATCGACGCGGGGTACACATACCCTTCCCTTAATCCTCAAAACACCTTCCTCATCGATTGTTGCTTCTTTAGCCTCTCCTTGCAGCACTTTATCTCGGATCCGGATCAATTTCTCTTCATTAAACTGCTTTCCCTTAATCTTGTCAAGGAAGGAAGATCTCGCCTCCACACAAGCCAAAAACCCTCCCTTCATTTACGTCTAGCCTCATAAAGTCATTACCCAAGTTTTTGATTTCTCTAGCCAATGGGCGTCTAGAAACTTGCAAATGAGCTAGACTTCCCATGCTTCCGGCCTTTCTACTTAAGGAGTCTGCCACAACATTAGCCTTTCCTGGATGGTACAGAATAGTGATATCGTAGTCCTTCAGTAGTTCCATCCATCTCCTCTGTCTCAAGTTCAAATCTTTTTGAGTAAAAACATACTGTAGGCTACGATGATCCGTGTATACTTCACACTTAAACCCATATAGATAGTGTCTCCATTGCTTTAATGCAAACACTACCGCAGCCAATTCCAAATCATGAGTTGGATAGTTACGTTCATGCACTTTTAATTGTCTTGAAGCATAAGCAATCACATTCTTCTCTTGCATTAGCACTGCACCCAAACCCGAATAGGATGCATCACAATAAACAATGAAGTTCTTACCTTCCACGGGCAAGGTGAGAATTGGTGCAGTAGTCAACAAAGTCTTGAGCTTCTGAAAGCTTTCCTCACATTCGTCCGACCATACAAATGGAACATTCTACTTAGTCAAGTTCGTCAATTGGGAAGCAATAGAAGAGAATCCCTTGACAAATCGACGGTAATAGCTAGCTAAACCAACAAAGCTCCTTATTTCTGACACATTAGTAGGTCTTACCCAATTCTTCACTGTCTCAATCTTAGAAGGATCCACCATCACTCCATCCTTAGAAACTACATGCCCCTAGAAGGACACTGCATCTAGCCAAAACTCACACTTAGAGAACTTGGCATAAAGCTTTTTCTCCCTCAACATTTCCAATACAATTCTCAAATGCTCCTCATGTTCCTTCTTACTTTTAGAGTATATCGGGATATCATCAATACATACGATCACAAAGAGATCAAGATATGGCTTAAAAATCCCATTCATCAAGCTCATGAACGCAGCAGGGGCATTAGTAAGACCAAAAGACATCACTACAAATTCGTAATGCCCATACCTGGTTCGAAAGGCAGTCTTTGGCACATCCGTTGCCCGTATTTTCAATTGATGATAACCAGATCTCAAGTCAATCTTAGAGAAGACACAAGCACCCTGTAACTGATCGAACAAGTCATCAATGCGAGGAAGAGGATACTTGTTCTTAATAGTTACCTTATTCAGTTGTCTATAGTCTATGCACATCCGAAAACTCCCATCCTTCTTCTTCACAAATAACACCGGAGCACCCCAAGGAGATGCACTTGGTCTAATGAAGCCTTTGCTCAACAACTCTTGAAGTTGGGCCTTTAACTCTCTTAACTCCACGGGAGCCATTCTATAAGGGGGTATAGAAATGGGGCGAGTGCCCAGTTCAAGATCAATGCAGAAGTAAATATCCCTATCCGGTGGCATACCAGGAAGATCTGCAGGGAACACATCCAGGAACTCACGGACTACCGAAACCGACTCAATCGAAGGTACTTGGGTAGTGTAATCCCTGAGATGTGTCAAGAAAGCTAAACAACCCTTACTAACCATTCACTTAGCACGAAGAAAGGACACGATACGAACCGGATTGGAAGTGTAGTCGCCCTCCCTCACTAACGAATCTGTCCCAGGCTTGGCTAACGTCACAGTTTTAACATTACAATCCAAGATCGCAAAATTCGGAGAAAGCCAAGTCATACCCAGAATTACATCAAAGTCAACCATCTCTAAGATAACCAAATCTACATAAGTGTTGCTCCCCACAAAAGTCACCAAACAAGACCTATATACTTTTTCAACTACCACAGACTCACCCACCGGAGTAGAAACACGAATAGGCTTGTCAAGTAATTCATAACGTAAATTTAGACCATTAGCAAATGAGGAAGATACATAAGAAAATGTGGATCCAAGATCAAACAATACAGAAGCCATGCAATCACAAATCAAAAGATTACCTGTGATAACAGCATCAGATGCCTCCACTTCAGATCTCCCAGGGAAAGCGTAACAATGGGCCCTATCGCTTGTCTGTCCGTTGCCCCTACCATGTTGTGATGTAGTGGCTCCAGTTTGCCCATCACCCCGGCCATTTTGGTGACCACCATTACCTCGACAACCGCGTCCTCCAGAATAACGGCCTCTACCATGACCACCTCTACCTCTAGCTATTGGGGGTCTATAACTCTGCTTTGGACAATTCCTCCTAATATGTCTAGTCTCCCCACATCCATAAGACTCTCTAGAGTCAAGCATAGGTCTCTCAGAGAAGTGTTGACCGGTCTGAGGTGGACCCCCAACTACAGTTTGTAGTGAAGACTGAATTGGACGGACTGAGTACCCTCCGAAACCCTGTACTCTAGAGTAAGAACCATTAAACTCACCTCCCTTTCAAAACTGTTTTGATGTCGATGTCGAGGTAAAGTCATCTGGCTTCACTCCTTCCACCTCTATCACGAAGTCTACCACTCCTTAGAAGGATTTTGCCATAGCCGCTACCTGTAAGGCAGAAATCCACAATTCTGACCTCAACCCCTTCACAAAACGGCGAATCCGCTCTTGTGGACTGAAACAAAGTTGGGTGGCATACCTGGATAATGCACGAAACTTAGCCTCATATGCAGTAATCGACATCCTACCTTGCTCTAAGCTCAAGAACTCATCTCTTTTCCTATCCCTCAAAGTCCGGGGGATATACTTCTCCATAAACAAGCTAGAGAATGATGCCCAAGTCATAGGTGGTGCCTCTGTTGGTTGACACTCAACATGTGACCGCCACCACATTTTGGCGTTCCCTTGGAACTGATAAGTCACGAACTCCACACCAAACCGTTCTACTATACCCATCTTGTGTAGTAGCTCATGACAATCAACCAGAAAATCGTAGGCATCCTCTGATTCAGCACCCTTAAAGATTGGAGGTTTCAATTTCAAGAACTTACTGAAAAGTTTATGCTGATCATTTGTCATTATAGGCCCAGTATTCAGACGTGGAAACGTGCCTATTTCCAATGAGGCATCCATGCATGGAGCCCCAGCAGCGGCATGTCGTACCTCTGAAACCAGAGGTGGTGGTGCAGAAACCACTGGAGTGCCTGACCCTGATCAGATAACCCGCTAAGATAAACAAGAACCTAATTGATCATCTCTGGGGTAGGTTGGGGTGGCAATTCCTCATTTTGCACTTGTTCATTCTCCCCTTCCTCACCCTCTCTTACTACTTCCTCAGTCGGTGGAGGAGTCACCGCCCTAGCATCAGATGGGCTAGGTAATTGTCCTCTTCCTCTAGAGGACGTCCTCCCACGACCTCTACCACGGCCTCTTGCCGCTACTCCTCTTCGAGCTACAGCCCCAGTGGCTGGCTCAGATGTATCTTGCCTTGCCGGTGTTGGTGTTGGCGGATTCGTTGCTCTAGTTCTAACCATCTGCGAAATAGAGTGAAGATGGTCAGATACCAATTTGTATCACCTAGATACCAATTAGATCCAAGTAATAGCACGAAAGAAAGAAAGAAAGAATGGAATTTTCCTAAAGTCTTATAGCCTCTCAAAGAAAAGTAAAGGCGTCCCCCTACCGTTCCTTAAGACTCCACTAGACTCGTTCTTGTGTGATGAGACCAACGAACCTAATGCTCTGATACCAAGTTTGTCACGACCCAAAACCGGGCCGCGACTGGCACCTATACGTATCCTACTATGTGAGCGAACCAACCATTCTAAACCCAAACATATTGAACAAAATGCAATGCGGAAGACTTAAACTCATTAATAAAAATCAATTCAATAACTTATAAAAACTCAACATCTATTATTCCCCAAAATCTGGAAGTCATCACCACAAGAACATCTATGATCAAATTACTAAACTAAGAGTATTCTAAGACGCTAAAACAAGTAAAAGCTAGTCCATGCCGGAACTTCAAGGCATCAAGACATGAGGAGGAAGATCCAGTCCAAGGTAGAAGCATTAGCTCACCCTGAAGATCCGGTGTGAACTAGCTAGAATTGAGATTGAGTTGAAGACGACGGCACGTTTGCTGCACTCTACATATAACAAAGAAAGAAACAAACAAGTAGGGGTCAGTACAAAACACGGGTACTGAGTAGATATCATCAGCCAACTCAAAATAGAAAATAGTATATATCAGTAATATCATAAATCAACTACAATACTCAACATGTAGCATCAACAAGTACTATAATCATTAATAAGTTCCGCCAAGTTCACACATGAGGGCTCAAGCCTCAATACCATACTCATTTGGGAATTAGGTTCATTAGATTGAGTTTATTAACATCTTTCAAGATTCATTATCTTTATTTCTCTTGTGTCGGTACGAGACACTCCGCTCCCCCATTATCTTTATTCCTCTTGTGTCGGTACGTGACACTCCGTTCCCTCATTATCTTTATTCCTCTTGTGTCGGTACGTGACACTCCGATCCCCTACTACTATGTGTCGGAACGTGACACTCCGATCCCCTAAATCTACGTGTCGGTTCGTGACACCCGATCCCCTAAATCTACATGTCGGTTCGTGACACCCGGTCCCCCTAAATCTACGTGTCGGTTCGTGACACCCGATCCCCTAAATCTACATGTCGGTTCGTGACACCCGATCCCCTAAATCTACGTGTCGGTTCGTGACACCCGGTCCCCCTAAATCTACGTGTCGGTTCGTGACACCCGATCCCCTAAATCTACGTGTCGGTTCGTGAAACCCGATCCCCTAATTCTACGTGTCGGTTCGTGACACCCAATCCCCTAATTCTATGTGTCGGAACGTGACACTCCGATCCCCTAATCTCATTCTATCAATTCATCAAGCCTTCTCTTATACCAAGGAATCATCATTCTCATTACTTTTGTTCATCAAGCCTTTTCTTATACTAATGGCATCATCAATCTCATTACTTTAGTTTATCAAGCCTTCTTTATTACCAAGGCATCATCATTAACAAAGAGATTAGGGTTTTTCAAGATTTGGGATTCAATAGCTTCATCATACTTATTTTATCACAATTATATCATCACATTCATGCAAACATACAATTAAGCATATAGCAGGGTTTTACAATACTACCAATACATATCATTCGCTATTAAGAGTTTACTACGAATAGCATAAAAACCATAACCAACCTCCACCGAAGATTCGTGATCAAGCAAGCAATTTCCCAAAGCCTTGTGTTTTTTCCTCTCGTTCGATCCTTCTCGTTCGATTCTCCCTCTCTCTCTCTTTGTTCTTTCTAGTTTTCTTATTCAAACCCTCTTTATTTTACCCTAATTAGCATATAATTAAGTATAAAAAATGACAATAATAACCCACTAATTTACTCAAGGTTACCTCTTTTAACCCCCAAGTAATTAGACTTATTAACATTAACCCACTAACTTTATAATTAAGGCAGGAATTGTCCAAAACGTCCCTTAAAACATTTAAAGAAATCCGACCCAACCTAGGATTACGCAGTCTGTGACGGCCCGTCGTGCCTGGGACGGTCCGTCCTGCTGCTCCGTCATAGAGTTTAGAGACTTCTCTATTAAAGGGTTTGTGACGGTCCGTCGTGCCCACGACGGTCCGTCCTGCCATGTCGTCACGAAGTTCAGAGAGTCGATTTCAGTACCCAATTTTAGAATTTCTAAGTGTTTTGAAACGAGACGCTGCGACGGTCCGTCGTGCCTATGACGGTCCGTCGTGGGGTCCGTCGTCTCAGCCAGTTTCCCAAAAATAAAATCCGCTGCTCAAAACGACTAAACAGGTCGTTACAGACCCATTCATCATGACAATTAATCCCTACAAATAATGACATTGTACTTGAAGGAATGAATTAAAACAAAAGTTAGTAATTATGAAGACTAAGTAAATGCTTAAACATATGAATATTCTATGGCAAGATGTAAGTTATATGTTGCTACATATGAGTGTTCTGCTGTGAAAAATAAATCACATGTCCAACATTTTTGTGTGACATCATATTTTTTCACATATGAATATTCTGTAGCGAGATGTAAATCATATGTTTCTACATTTGACTATTCTGTTGTGAAAAAGAAATCACATGTGACAACGTTTTTATATTATATCATATGTTTTAACATATGACTATGATGTGTCAGGATGTAAGTCATATCTTGCTACATATGAATGTCCTATTGTGTAAAATAATCACATGTGTCCACATTTTTTAGTTATACCATATGTAGCAACATATGACTATTCTGTGGCGAGATGTAAGTCATATATTTGTAACACCCTGTTTAGTCGATTCGAGCAGTAGAATTATTTTTGATGATAACTGATTGGGTCGACGGATCACGCGACGGACCGTCGAGGGTCTTCGTTCCAAAACAGTTCAACTCTTAAATCTGGGTACTCGGATCGACTCTCTGAACTTCACGACGGAACTGCAGGATGGACCGTCATAGATACGATGGACCGTCACAAGCTGCGTAGCCTCACTACTGATTTTAACTCTCTGAACTTTGTGACGGATCTGCAGGACGGACCGTCATCGATACAACGGACCGTCACAAGCTGCGTAAACCCGATTTGGTCAGACTTCCGCTAAAAGTTTTAAACGGGTGTTTTGTACTATTCATGATTATAATTATGCAATTAGTGGGGTAAGTTTTATAATTTATTTACTTGGGGGTTAAAGAAGATAATAGGGAAATAAACAGTGGGTTACTTTTATCATAATGAATTATATGATAATTAGGGTAAAAG
Source organism: Solanum corneliomulleri (assembly GCA_027704805.1). Lineage (NCBI taxonomy): Eukaryota > Viridiplantae > Streptophyta > Magnoliopsida > Solanales > Solanaceae > Solanum > Solanum corneliomulleri. The sequence continues at coordinate 6,052,800 of JAKWIY010003053.1, read as the reverse complement.
AAAAAGAATCTGCAGAAGAAAAAAAAAGAAAAAGAACAGAAAGGGGGAACGAGCGAGAGAGAGAGAACGAAGAGGAAAGCAAAGGCATTGGGGAGATAGCTTGCTTGATCACGATTCTTCGGTGGAGGTAGGTTATTGTTTATTTCTATGTGATAGATAAACTCTAAATAGGGATTGATATGTATTGGGTGGTATTGTAAAGTCTTCTATATGCTTGATTGTGTGTTTGTATGTTGTGATCGTATAATTGTGGTGGTTAGAATGAAGAGACTGTTGAATCTTCAATCTTAAATCCTCTCTATTAAGATGACGCCTTGACATAAAGAAGGTTTGATGAACTAAAATAATGAGATAAATGAATCGGAGTGTCACGTTATGACACGGTAGTATTAGGGGATCGGCGTGTCACGTTCCGACACGGTAGTATTAGGGGATCGAGGAGTCACGTTCCGACACGGTAGTATTAGGGGATCGGAGTGTCACGTTCCGACACAGTAGTATTAGGGGATCGGAGTGTCACGTTCCGACACGATAATAATAAAGAGAAGTAATCTTGAATTATGCTAATATACTCAAATTCGAAGGACCTATTTCCAAAATGAGTATGGTGTGGAGGCTTGTGTTCTCATAGGTGTGCTTGGTGTTATTGCCAATAGTTCTTGTACTTGTTGATTGTCACTTGTTAAGTATTGTGGTTGATTTTATATTATTATTTAGTATATATTGCTTTCTATTTTGAGTTGGCCGATGATACCTACTCAGTACGTGTTCCTTGTACTGACCCCTACTTGTAATTTTCTTCTGTGTTATTTGTGGAGTGCAGCAAACGTGCCATTGACTTCGACTCGTCCGCAACTTTAGACAGTCTCCAGCATATCAAAATTCAGGGTGTGCTATTATTCCTAGCTCTGACTGGATTCTCCCCTTCACGTCTTGATGTCTTGAAGTTCGGACATGGACCATCTCTTTTACTTATTTTAGCTTCTTAAATACTCTTTAATTTAGAAATTCGAGGATAGATGTTCTTGGTGTGATGACTTCCAGATTTTAGGAATAATAAGTATTAAACTTTAGAAGTTATTTAATGGATTTCGTTAATGAGTTTTGGATCTTCCGCATTATTTGTACTATGCATAATTGATATACTGGTAAATGTTGGGGTTTAGATTTATTGGTTCGCTCACCTAGGAAGATAAGTGCGGGTGCCATTCGCGGCACGTTTTGGGTCGTGACAAACTTGGTATCAGAGCATTAGGTCCGTTGGTCTCATCACACAAGAACGAGTCTAGTAGAGTCTTGAGGAATGGTAGGGGGACGCCCTTACTTTTCTTTGAGAGGCTATAGGACTTTAGGAAAATTCCATTCTTTCTTTCTTTCGTGCTATTACATGGATCCAATTGGTATCTAGCTGATACAAATTGGTATCTGACATCCTCACTCTATTTCGCAGATTGTTAGGACTAGGGCAGCAACTGTGCCAACACCAACACCGGCAAAACAGGGTGCCTCTGAGCCAACCATTGGGGCTGTAGCTCGAGGAGGAGCAGTGGCAAGAGGCCGTGGTAGAGGTCGCAGGAGGACGCCCTCTAGAGGTAGAGGACAAATACCTGGTCCAGCTAGTAATAGAGCGGTGACTCCTGCACTGACTGATGAGGTAGTGAGAGAGGGTGAAGAAGGGGAAAACGAGCAGGTTCAAAATGAGGAATTACCACCCCAGCCTACCCCAGAGATGATTAATCAGGTTCTTACTTATCTTAGCGGGTTATCTAATCAGGGCAAGACACCTCCAGTGTTTCCTCCACCAGCACCTCAGGTTCCGGGAGTACAACATGCAACTGTTGTGGCTCCCCGCATGGATGCCTCATTGGAAGTAGCCACGTTTCCTCGATTGACTACAGGGCCTATAATGACGAGTGATCAGCATGAACTTTTCACTAATTTCTTGAAGTTGAAACCTCCAGTCTTCAAGGGTGCTGAATCTGAGGATGCCTATGATTTTCTGGTTGATTTTTATGAGCTGCTACATAAGATGGACATAGTAGAATGATTCGGTGTTGAGTTTGTGACCTATTAGTTTCATGGGAATGCCAAAATGTGGTGGCGATCATATGTTGAATGTCAACCAGCACAAGCACCACCTATGACGTGGGCATCATTCTCTAGCTTATTTATGGAGAAGTATATACCCCGGACTTTGAGGGACAAGAGGAGAGATGAGTTACTAAGCCTAGAGCAAGGCAAGATGTCTTTTGCTGCTTATGAGGCTAAATTTCGTACACTATCCAGGTATGCCACCCAGCTTTGCTTCAGTCCACAAGAGCGAATTCGCCGTTTTGTGAAAAGATTGAGGTCAGATTTGCAGATCCCAACCTTACAGGTAGCTACTGCAGCAAAATCCTTTCAGGAAGTGGTTGATTTTGTGATAGAGGTGGAGGGAGTGAAGCCAGACGACTTCACCATGGCGTCGGCATTGAAGAAGTTCCGTAAGGGAGGTGAGTTTAGTGGTTCTTTCTCCAGAGGGCAGAGTTCAGGAGGTTACCCAGCCCGATTTATTCAGTCTTCACTACAGGCTGTAGCTGGGGGTCCATCGCAGACCAGTCAACATTTCTCTGTGTTTGGAGGTTATCCCCAGACTTCGTCATTCTCACAGAGACCTATGATTGACCCCTGAGATTGTTGTGGATGTGGAGAGACATGACATATTAGGAGGTATTGTCCAAAATAGAGTTACAGACCCCCAATAGTTAGAGGTAGAGGTGGTCATGGTACAGGCCGCCATTCAGGAAGACGTGCTGGCCAAGGAAATGGTGGTCACCAAATCAGTCGGGGTGGCGGGCAAGTTGGAACTACTGCAGCGCAACATGGTAGGGGCAACAGGCAGACAGGTGATAGGGCCCATTGTTATGCTTTCCCTGGGAGGTCTGAAGAAAAGACATCTGATGTCGTTATCATAGGTAATCTTTTGGTTTATGATTGCATGGATTCTGTATTATTTGATCCTGGATCCACATCTTAATATGTATCTTCCTCATTTGCTAGTGGTCTTGATTTATATTGTGATTTGCTTGACATGCCTATTCGTGTCTCTACTCCCGTGGGTGAGTCTGTGATAGTTGAGAAGGTGTATAGGTCTTGTCTTGTGACTATTGTGGAGAGCAATACTCATGTAGATTTGATTATTCTAGAGATGGTTGATTTCGATGTAATTCTGGGTATGACTTGGCTTTCTCCAAATTTTGCAATCTTAGATTGTAATGCTAAAACTATGACATTGGCCAAGCCTGTGACAGATCCGCTAGTGTGGGAGGGTGACTATATCTCCACTCCAGTCCATATTATCTCTTTTCTTCGTGCTAAGAGAATGGTTAGTAAGGGTTGTTTAGCTTTCTTGGCACATCTCCAGGATGATACTTCCCAAGTACCTTCGATTGAGTCTGTCTCGATAGTCTGTGAGTTTCTAGATGTGTTTCTTGCAGACCTTTCTGGTATGCCACCAGATAGGGATATTGATTTTTGTATTGATCTGGAGCCGGGTACTCACCCCATTCCATACCCCCTTATAGAATGGCCCCAACTGAGTTACGGGAGTTAAAGGCCCAACTTCAGGAGTTGTTAGGGAAAGCTTTTATTAGGCCAAGTGCATCCCCTTGGGGTGCTCCTGTTTTATTTGTGAAGAAGAAGGATGGAAGTTTTCGTATGTGTATAGACAACAAAAAACTGAATAAGGTAACTATTAAGAATAAGTATCCTCTTCCTCGCATTGATTATTTGTTCGATCAGTTACAAGGTGCTTGTACCTTCTCAAAAATTGATTTGAGATCTGGTTATCATCAATTGAAATTACGGGCAGTAGATGTGCCAAAGACTGCTTTTCGAACCAGGTATGGGCATTCTGAATTCTTAGTAATGTCTTTTGGTCTGACGAATGCCCCTGCTTCTTTTTGATGAGCCTGATGAACGAGATTTTCAAGCCATATCTGGATCTCTTTTTCATTGTATTCATTGATGATATACTGAAATACTCAAAAAGCAGGAAAGAACATGAAGAGCATTTAAGAATTGTATTGGAATTGTTGAAGGGGGAAAGGCTTCATGCTAAATTTTCCAAGTGTGAGTATTGGCTAGATTCAGTGTCGTTCTTGGGGCACGTGGTTTCTAAGGATGGTGTGATGGTGGATCCTTTTAAGAATGAAGCAGTGAAGAGTTGGGTAAGACCTACTAATGTTACAGAGGAAAGAGCTTTGCTGGTTTAGCTAGCTACTACCGTCGATTTGTCAAGGGATTTTCTTCTGTTGCCTCCCAACTGACAAATTTGATTAAGCAGAATGTTCCATTTGTATGGTCGGACGAATGTGAAGAAAGCTTCCAGAACCTCAAGACCTTGTTGACTACTGCACCAATTCTTACCTTGCTAGTGGAAGGTAAGAATTTCATTGTTTATTGTGATGCATCTTATTCTGGTTTGGGTGCAGTGCTAATGCAGGAGAGGAATGTAAATGCGTATGCTTCGAGGCAATTAAAAGTGCATGAACGTAACTATCCGACCCATGATTTGGAGTTGGCTGCAGTCATGTTTGCATTAAAGCAATGGAGACATTATCTATATGGGGTCAAGTGTGAAGTTTATACAGATCATCGTAGTTTACAGTATGTCTTTACTCAGAAAGATCTGAATTTGAGGCAGAGGAGGTGGATGGAACTATTGAAGGACAATGATATTACTATTTTGTATCACCCAGGAAAAGCTATTGCTGTGGCAGATGCTTTAAGTAGAAAAGCAGGGAACATGGGAAGTTTAGCCCACTTACAGGTTTCTCGACGCCCATTGGCTAGAGAGGTTCAGACTCTGGCTAATGACTTTATGAGGCTGGAAGTACTAGAGAAAGGAGGATTTTTGGCCTGTGTTGAGGCAAGATCTTCTTTTCTTGACAAGATTAAGGGAAAGCAGTTTACTGATGAGAAGCTGAGCCGAATTCGAGATATGGTATTGTGAGGAGAGGCTAAAGAAACAATAATTGATGAGGAAGGCATTTTAAGAATTAAGGGAAGGGTATGTATGCCCTGTGTTGATGATTTTATTCACACTATCCTTACAGAGGCTCATATTTCAAGGTATTCTATACATCCTAGTGCAACCAAGATGTATCGTGACCTAAAGAAACATTTTTGGTGGAGTAGAATGAAGCGTGACATTGTTGATTTTGTTGCACAATGCCTGAATTGCCAGCAGGTAAAGTATGAACAGCAGAGGCCCGGAGGAACACTTCAGAGAATGCCCATTCCTGAATGGAAGTGGGAAAGAATTGCAATGGATTTCGTTTTTGGTCTTCCAAAGACATTGGGTAAGTTTGATTCTATTTGGGTAATTGTTGACAGATTAACTAAGTCTGCTCACTTCATTCCGGTCAAGGTGACGTACAATGCAGAGAAGTTAGCCAAACTCTATATCTCAGAAATTGTTCGATTGCATGAAGTTCCACTTTCCATCATATCAAATAGAGGTAAGCAATTTATTTCTAAGTTTTGGAGAACATTGCATGCTGAATTAGGTACTAGGTTGGATCTTAGTACTGCATTTCACCCTCAGACAGATGGACAGTCTGAGCAAACGATTCAGGTGTTGGAGGATATGCTTCATGCATGTGTGATAGAATTTGGTGGTCATTGGGATAAATTCTTACCCTTAGCAGAGTTTTCATACAATAATAGCTATCACTCAAGTATTGATATGGCCCCATTTGAGGCACTGTATGGGAGGAGATGTAGGTCCCCCATTGGTTGGTTTGATGCATTTGAGGTGAGACCATGGGGTACCGACCTTTTGAGGGAATCGTTAGATAAAGTAAAATTCATTCAGGAGAAGCTTCTAGCATCTCAGAACAGGAAGAAAGAATATGCAGATCGAAAGGTTAGGGACTTGGATTTTATGGAGGGTGAACAAGTCTTGTTGAAGGTTTCACCCATGAAAGGGGTGATGCAATTTGGTAAGCGAGGTAAGCTTAGTCCGAGGTATATTGGTCCATTTGAAGTTCTGAAACGCGAGGGGGAGGTGGCTTATGAATTGGCATTGCCTCTAGCACTTTCAGGAGTGCACCCTGTATTTCATGTGTCTATACTTAAAAAATACCATGGGGATGGAATTACATTATTCGTTGGGATTCCGTTCTTCTCGATGAGAATTTGTCTTATGAGGAGGAGCCTGTTTCTATTTTAGATAGAGAGGTCCGCAAGTTGAGATCAAAAGAAAATTGCATCTATCAAGGTTCAGTGTAAGAATCGGCCAGTTGAAGAGTCCACTTGGGAGAATGAGGCTGATATGCAAGGAAGATATCCAGATCTTTTTACAGATTCAGGTACTCTTTCTCGCCCTTGTTTTTCTTCCTGTGATCGTTCAAGGACGAACGATGGGTAAATTGGTATCTATTGTAACAACCTGTTTAGTCGATTCGAGCAGTAGAATTATTTTTGATAATAACTGACTGGGTCGACAGATCACGCGACGGACCGTCATGGTCACGACGGACCGTCGAGGGTCTTCGTTCCAAAACACTTCAACTCTGAAATCTGGGTACTGGGATCGACTCTCTGAGCATCACGACGGAACTATAAGATGGACCGTCATAGATACGACAAACCGTCACAAGCTGCGTAGCCTCAGTACTAATTTTAACCTCTGAACTTTGTGACGGATCTGTAGGACAGACTGTCATAGATACGACGCACCGACACAAGGTGCGTAAACCCTATTTGGTCAGACTTCCGCTAAAAGTTTAAAAATGTTGTTTTGGACTATTCATGATAATAATTATGTAATTAGTGGGGTAAGTTTGATAATTTATTTACTTGGGGGTTAAAGATGAAAATAGGGAAATAAATAGTGGGTTACTATTATCATAATGAATTATATGATAATTAGGGTAAAAGAAAAAGAATCTGCATAAGAAAAAAAAAGAAAAAGAACAAAAAGGGAGAACAAGCGAGAGAGAGAACGAAGAGGAAAGCAAAGGCATTAGGGAGATAGCTGGCTTGATCACGATTATTCGGTGGAGGTAGGTTATGGTTTATTTCTATGTGATAGATAAACTCTAAATAGCGATTGATATGTATTGGGTGGTATTGTAAAGTCTTCTTTATGCTTGATTGTGTGTTTGTATGTTGTGATAGTATAATTGGGGTGGTTAGAATGATGAGACTGTTGAATCTTCAATCTTAAATCCTCTCTATTAAGATGACGCCTTGACATTAAGAAGTCTTGATGAACTAAAATAATGAGATAAATGGATCGGAGTGTCACGTTCCGACACGCTAGTATTAGGGGATAAGAGTGTCACGTTCTGACACGGTAGTATTAGGGGAATGGAGTGTCACGTTCCGACACGGTAGTATTAGGGGATCGGAGTGTCACGTTTCGGCACGGTAGTATTAGGGGATCGAAGTGTCACGTTCCGACACGGTAGTATTAGGGGATCGGAGTGTCACGTTCCGACACGATAATAATAAAGAGAAGTAATCTTGAATTATGTTAATATACTCAAATTCGAAGAACCTATTTCCCTAATGGGTATGGTGTGGAGGCTTGAGTTCTCATAGGTGTGCTTGGTGTTGTTGCCAATGGTTCTTGTACTTGTTGATAGTCACCTGTTAAGTATTGTGGTTGATTTTATATTATTATTCAGTGTATATTGCTTTCTATTTTGAGTTGGCCGATGATACCTACTCAGCACGTGTTCCTTTTACTGACCCCTACTTGTAATTTTCTTCTCTTGTATTTGTGGAGTGCAGCAAACGTGCCATCGACTTCGACTCGTCCGCAACTTTAGCCAGTCTCCAGTATATCAGATTTCAGAGTGAGCTATTATTCCAAGCTCAGACTAGATTCTCTCCTTCACGTCTTGATGTCTTGAAGTTCGGACATGGACCATCTCTTTTACTTATTTTAGCTTCTTAAATACTCTTAGATTTAGAAATTCGAGGATAGATGTTCTTGGTGTGATGACTTCCAGATTTTGGGAATAATAAGTATTAAACTTTAGAAGTTATTTAATGGATTTCGTTAATGAGTTTTGGATCTTCCGCATTATTTGTACTATTCATAATTGATATACTGGTAAATGTTGGGGTTTAGATTTGGTGGTTCGCTCACCTAGGAAGATAAGTGTGGGTGCCACTCGCGGCTCGTATTGGATCGTGAAATATATTGCTACATATGATTGTTCTATTGTGACAATAAATCACATGTGGAACACATGTATATATTATATCATATGTGGCAACAAATGACTATTCTATGGCGAGATGTAAATCTTATATTTCTACATTTGACAGTTCTGTTATGAAAAATAAATCAGATGTTGCAACATTTTTGTGTTATATCATAAGTTTCAAAATATGGTTTTTCTGTTGCGAAATGTAACTCATATGTTGCTTCATATGACTGTTCTATTGCAGATTGAAATAATAATTATGTTGCTACATATGACTATAATATGTTATAATATTTAATTGTTGCAACATATATAATAATATGTTTGAAACATGAACACAAATTATTGAAAAAATTGCAAATGATAACAAATTGATTTCAAATAACTATTAATTTTACTTACCAGAAACAATGGTGTATAACCTAATCACTTATAAAGTTATTCCAATTGAAACAAAACGAAATTCGGTCCACCAGTTACAGATTAGGTTAATTTAATTCAAGAAGAAGAGCACAACCACTAGTAGCGAAGACCCACAATGTATGAAAATAAGAAGAACAAGAAGATCAAGAGAGCGGGAAGAAAGACAATCAAGCAAGAAAACATGATAGACCAAGACGAAGAAGAAGAAGAAGAAGAAAAAGAAGAAGAAGAAGAATAAGAAGAGGAAGAAGAAGAAGAAGAGGACAAATACGACGGCAGGAAGGTGAGGGAAAAAGCTTTTATTTCCTCTTTTTGCTCGATATTTCCCACCAAAATTGATTAAATTAGGTTTAATTTTGTGAATTTACCCTTTTAAACCACATTTATTTCGCAAAAAAAGTTGGTCAAATTACGCATCGTGAAATTACCCTTTTACCCTTCATTTAATTCCGTGGACCAAATTGTCAACCTATAAACTTGAGGGCAACTCCACAATCCATAATGATTAATAACATAATTGTCACCTAAACTCAATACTTAAGACTTATGTCACCACCCATTTATTTAAAAACCTTATGATCACCATTTTTTAAAAATCCCAAGAAAGATGATACAAAAAGACAAATATTGGCAAAAGAAAAGAGAAAAGGGAGGGACTGAAATTTTATGTCCCGCGTTATTTAGCCACGATATTTTTGCTTTAACCTTTTAATGATAGAGAATTTCATTTGATTTGTTGATTTTACCACGGATTGTCAAACAATGGATAAATAACCAGGTTTTGGTAGTGACTTGATGTAAAATCTGAAAAAGTACACTATGCCCTAAACCATAAGTCCTAAATCAAAAACTCTAAGTAATCCCAAACCCTAAATCTTAAGAAACCCTAAATTCTATACCCTAAACCTTATGAAACTGTAAACATTGAACATTATGAAACCCTAAATATAATAAACCCTCAACACATTTAAACTCCTACAAAACATAAGATCTAAACATAATCTTAAAAATCCATAAACCCCTAAACTAAAACACACGAAAAGACTCCATACCCTTAGTTCTCAACCCTAATAGTACAATGAAATACTTAACCGTAAATACTCCTAAACCCAAAAAACATTAAGCTCTAAACCTTACAAGGCGCTAAATCATATATTTTAAACCCAAACCCCCCCCCCCAAAAAAAAAGGGGAAAACTCTTCCACTAAGCAAAGTTACACTATTTAGTTACTCATAATATCGATAGATTCAAATAATTATCGATCCCGACTAACATTATACATTAATTACATGGGCTAACTTTTAGTTTGTATAACTAGCCTTGTTTGTATATGTATAATTCACCAGTATATACAAATACATATGTATAATATACAATTTTTTAACCTATATACATATGGAATTCAACTCTCTCCCACTCTCTACACTCTCTGGCTCGCCTCTCTCCTCCCTCTTCCAATATCGCTTGCCATTATACAAATGTATATGTATAATATACAATTATATAGAATTATATACAATTATATACAGTTATATATATATATATATATATATATATATATATATATATATATATATAATATATACACATACAATTCACCTCTCTCCCACTCTTTTCCCTCTCTCGATCACCTCTCTCCTCCCTCTCTCGATCTCCCTTGTCTCTTTCCTCTGTCTTCCAATCTCGCTCGCCTCATTCCTCACTCCCAATCTTTCTTTCCATACATACAAATACACATGTGTAATATACAATTATCTAATAAATATACATATACAATGCTTTTTTGTCCCACTATTTTCCCCCTCTCTCTCGCCTCTCTCCTCTCTCTCCTTGCCTCACTCACCTCTCTCCTCTATATAACAAGTAGGTACATATTATAATTATCAAACTATACTTATGGAGAGTAATTAATTATTTTTAAGTTACTATATATGAAAGTTTCTCGAAAACAAACCCTAAGACTTAAAACCTAAACTTAAAAAAATTTTAAAAAAATGTTAACATAAAAACCCAAAGCCCTAAAGTCTCCAAACCCAGAAAAAATTAGTCATCTAAAACCCTAAGCTTAAAAATACCATCAACCCTTACCTAAAACCCTGAATCTAAAATCTAAATTCCTAAGAACCAAAACTCTAAACCTTAAGAAACACTAATTTCTATAGGCCCTAAAATAAATCCTTAAAACCATTTAGAACTCATACAAAACCCTAAGATTTAAACCCAAATCCTAAAATTTTGTAAATCAAAAACCTAAAACACAAAAAAAAAAAAACCCTAACAAACACATAACATTTAAAAAATCTAAAATACCCACCATTCCCTCAACCTAGAAACACTTAGCTCAAAACCCTATATAACGCTATCTCATGTATGTTAAACCCACAAAATTACAAAAAAATAAGTCCTAATCGCTAAACAAATAAAACATTAAAATCCTTAACCCTATGAAATCTAAGCCCTTAACCCTAGAAAGAAAAAACAATATCGTAAAGCTAAAAAAAGCATAACATGCAACCCTAAATTCTAAGAAACGCTTATCCCTATACCTTAAGAAACCCTGAATTCTATGAACACTAGAATAAACCCTAAATTCATTATTGACCCATGGAAAACCTTAAACTCTAAACTAAACCGTAAGAAACATTAAATCGTAAAAAATCTAAAATGAGCCCTTATAACCATTTCAAACACCTTCAAAACCTTAAGCTTTAACCTCTATTTCCATAAAATCCATACACCTTATATTTAAAACACACTAAAAAATTTTGAGCCCAGATCCCTAAGAAACATATTACCAGTAAAAACATTAGAGAATCCGAAAATAACGTAACCTAAAAACCTCTAAAATCTAAATCATAAAGAACCATAAATCCAATATACAAAACCGTATAAAAAATAAAAATAAAAACTCTAATCCCTAAACACTAAGTCTATAAAACCCTAAAATACCTTAACCGAAAAAACACAAAACCCTAAACCCTAAAAACCTATATAGAACTCTTAAACATAAGTATAAAACTTAAGAAAATCCTAAACCCAAAATTAAGACCCTAAATCCTAAACCTTAAATCCTTGGAAGTCCTAAATTATTAACATTAAGAAACCTTATACTACAAAACCTAAGAACATTTAAATGCTCCAACAAAACCCTAGTCTTCAAACTCTAGATCCTAAGAATCCGTAAACCCAAAAGCTAAAAGTCACAATAAAAAACAGAAGACCTAAACCATTAAAAAACTTTGAGAAATACTTAACCATTAAGAACCTTAAAAATTTGATAATCACTAAAACCCCTAAATATAAAATAAACTCTACGCTCTAAATCCTACAGAGCCCTTAATTGTATATGATAAATCCCCCAACACACAAAAACCCTACTGTAACGACCTGTTTAGTCGTTTTGAGCAGTAGAGTGTATTTCTGGTAATAACTGTCTGGGTCCACGGATCCCACGACGGACCGTCATGGGCACTAGGGACCGTCGAGGGGGTCTCGTTCCAAAACACTTAGATTCTGAAATTTGGGTACTGAGATCGACTCTCTGAACTTCACGACGAAATGGCAGGACGGACCATCGTTGGCACGACGGACCGTGACAAACCTTTCCACAGAAATTAACTCTCTGAACTTCGTGACGGAACTGCAGGACGGACCGTCACAGTCATGACGGACCGTCATAGGCTGCGTAACCCTGACGAGGTCGGATTTCTGTTAAAAGTTTTTAAGGGGCGTTTTGGACTATTCCTGCTATAATTATAAAGTTAGTGGGTTAATGTCAATAATTTAATTACTTGGGGGTTAAAGGAGATAACCTTGAAATAAATAGTGGGTTACTTCTATCATCTTTTATACTTAATTATATGATAATTAGGGTAAAAGAAAAAGAGTTTGAATAAGGAAAAATCAGAAAGAAAAAGAGAGAACGAGTGAGAGAAAGAGAAGAACGCAGCTTTGGGAAAGTAGATTGCTTGATCACGATTCTTCGGTGGAGGCAGGTTATGATTTTTGCTATCTTATAGTAAACTTTAAATAGCAATTGATATGTATTGGGTAGTATTCTATAGTCTTCTATATGCTTAATTGTGTCGTTGCATGATGTGATTATATAATTGTGATGAATTAGCCTGATTAGGCTGTTGAATCTTAAACCTTAAAACCTCTCTATTAATGATGATGTCTTGACATAAAGGAAGGTTGATGAACTGGAAAATAATGAGATTAGGGGATCGGGTGTCACAAACCGACACGTAGTATTAGGGGATCAGAGTGTCACGTTCTGACGCCAGGATAGTAGAGGATCGGAATGTCACGTTCCGACACCAGGATAGAAGAGGATCAGAGTGTCACGTTCCGACACCAGGATAGTAGATGATCGGAGTGTCACATTCCGACATCAGGATAATAACGAGAATTAATATTGAGGGGATCGGAGTGTCACGTTCCGACACCAGGATAATAAAGAGAATGAATCTTGAATTATTTTATTATACTCAAATTTAAAGAACTATTTCCCAAATGAGTATGGTGGGGAGGCTTGAGTCCTCATAGATGTGCTGGGTGTTGTGGCCAATGGTTACGGTATTTGTTGTTATCACCTGTTGAGTATGTAGTTGATTTTATATTATTATTTGATATATATTGCTTTCTCTTTTGAGTTGGCCGATGATACCTACTCATTACGTGTTCCTTGTACTGACCCCTACTTGTATTCTTTTTCTCTGTTATTTATGGAATGCAGCAAACGTGCCATCAACTTCGACTCGTCCGCAACTCTAGCCAGTCTTCAGCATATCAGATTTCAGGGTGAGCTATTGTTCCTAGCTCAGACTGGATTCTCTCTCATTCACGTCTTGATGTCTTGAAGTTCGGACATGGACCATCTGTTTACTTATTTTAGCTTCTTAGATACTCTTAGATTTAGTAATTTGAGGATAGATGTTCTTGTGGTGATGACTTCCAGATTTTGGGAATAATAATTATTAAATTTTAGAAGTTATTTATTGGTTATATTGATGAGTTTTAAGTCTTCCGAATTGTATTTTGTTCATTATGGTTGAAATATTGGTAAATGACTGGGGTTTAGATTGGTTGGTTCGCTCACATAGGAGGATAAATGTGGGTGCCACTCGCGGCTCGTTTTGGGTCGTGACAAACTTGGTATCAGAGCATTAGGTTCGTTGGTATCATCACACAAGAACGAGTCTAGTAGAGTCTTAAGGAACGGTTGGGGGACACCTTTACTTTGCTTTGAGAGGCTATAGGACATTAGGAAAATTGCATTCTTTCTTTCTTTCGTGCTATTACTTGGATCCAATTGGAATCTAGGTGATACAAATTGGTATCTGACATCCTCACTCTATTTCGCAGATGGTCAGAACTAGAGCAACAACTGTGCCAGCACAAACACCGGCAAGACAGGATGCGTCTGAGCCAGCCTCTGGGGCTGTAGCTTGAAGAGAAGCAGTGGCAAGAGGCCGTGGTAGAGGTCGTGGGAGGACGTCCTCTAGAGGTAGAGGACAAACTCCTGGCCCAACTAGTACTATGGCAGTGACTCCTCCACCGACTGATGAGGTAGTAAGAGAGGGTGAGGAAGGGGAAAATGAACAAGTGCAAGATGAGGAGTTACCAACCCAACCTACCCCAGAGATGATTAACCATGTTCTTGCTTATCTTAGCGGGTTATCTGATCAGGGCCAGACACCTCCAGTGTTTTTTGCACCATCACCTCAGGTTCCGGGAGTACAACATGCAGCTGCTATGGCTCCTCGCATGGATGCCTCATTGGAAATAGGCATGTTTCCTCGATTGACTACAGGGCCTATAATGACTAGTGATCAACATGACCTTTTCACTAAATTCTTCAAGTTGAAACCTCCAGTATTCAAGGGTGCTGAACTTGAGGATGCCTATGATTTTCTGGTTGATTGTCATGAGCTGCTACATAAGATGGACATAGTAGAACGATTCGGTGTTGAGTTTGTGACCTATTAGTTTCAGGGGGATGACAAAATCTGGTGGCAGTCGTATGTTGAGTGTAAACCAGCATAGGCACCACCCCTAACTTGGGCATCATTTTCTAACTTATTTATGGAGAAGTATATACCCCGGACTTTGAGGGATAGGAGGAGAGATGAGTTCCTGAGCCTAGAGCAAGGAAGGATGTCTATTGCTGCTTATGAGGCTAAATTTCGTGCATTATCCAGATATGCCACTCAGCTTTGCTTCAGTCCACATGAGAGAATTCGTCGCTTTGTGAAAGGATTGAGGTCAGACTTGCAGATTTCAGCCTTACAGGTAGCTGCTACAGCAAAATCCTTTCAAGAAGTGGTTGATTTTGTGATAGAGGTGGAGGGGGTGAAGCCAGACGATTTCACCATGGTCTCGACATCTAAGAAGTTTCGTAAGGGAGGCGAGTTTAGTGGTTATTACTCAAGGTGGCAGAGTTCGGGAGGTTACACAGCCAGGCCTATTCAGTCTTCACTGCAGGCTGTAGTTGGGGGTCCATCACAGACCAGTCAACATTCCTCTGAGTTTGGAGGTTATCCCCAGACTTCGTCGCTCTCACAGAGACCTATGCTTGAACCCAGAGAGTGTTATGGATGTGGGGAGATTGGACATATTAGGAGATATTGTCCAAAACAGAGTTACAGACCCCCAATAGTCAGAGGTAGAGGTGGTCATGGAAGGGGCCGCCATTCTGGAGGGCGTGGTGGCCAAGGTAATGGAGGTCACCAAATCAACTGGGGTTGCCGGCAAACTGGAGCTACTGCAGCGCAACACGGTAGGGGCAACGGGTAGACAGGTGATAGGGCCTATTGTTATGCTTTCCCTGGGAGGGCTGAAGCGGAGACATCTGATGATGTTATCACAGGTAATCTTTTGGTTTGTGATTGCATGGCTTCTGTCTTATTTGATCCTGGATCAGCATTTTCATATGTATCTTCCTCATTTGCTATTGGTCTCAATTTACACTGTGATTTACTTGACATGCCCATTCGTGTCTCTACTCCGCTGGGTGAGTCTGTGATAGTGGATAAGGTGTATAGGTCTTGTCTTGTGACTTTTGTAGGGAACAGTACTCATATAGACTTGATTATTCTAGAGATGGTTGATTTCGATGTAATTATGGTTATGACTTGGCTTTCTCCAAATTTTGCAATCTTAGATTGTAATGCTTAAACTGTGACATTGGACAAGCCTGGGACAGATCCGCTAGTGTGGGAGGGTAACTATACTTCCAACCCAGTTCGTATCATCTCCTTCCTTCGTGCTACGAGAATGGTGAGTAAGGGTTGTTCATCTTTCTTAGCACATCTCAGGGATGATACTTCCCAAGTACCTTCGATTGAGTCTGTTTCGATAGTCCGTGAGTTTCTGGATGTGTTTCCTGCAGACCTTCCTGGTATGCCACCGGATAGTGACATTGATTTCTGTATTGATCTGGAGCCGGCTACTCGCCCCATTTCCATACCCCCTTATAGAATGGCTCCAGCAGAGTTAAGGGAGTTAAAGGCCCAACTTCAGGAGTGTAACGACCTGTTTAGTCGTTTTGAGTAGCAGATTTTATTTTGGAAAAACTGGCTAAGATTACGGACACCACGACGGACCGTCATAGGCACGACGGCCCATCACAGATGTTTCGTTCCATGACACTTAGAATTCTGAAATTTTGTACTGAAAATCGACTCTGTGAACTTCATAACGAAATGGCAGGATGGACCGTCGTAGACACGGCGGCCCGTCACAGGCCATTCACTTAAAATCGAGTTTCTGTAGCATGTGACGGACAACAGGACGGACCGTCGTAGGCACGACGGCCCATCGCAGACTGCGAAATCCCAGTCAGAGTTGGATTTCATTACACATTTTAAGGGACGTTTTGGACTATACTTTCCTTAATTACAGATTTCGTGGGTTTATATTAATAACTCAAATTCTTGAGGGATAAAAGAGGTAACCTTGGGTTAATTAGTGGGGTATTATTGTCACCTTATACACTTGATAATAAGTTAATTAGGGTAAAAGAAAGAGGGTTTGAATAAGTAAAAGAGAAAAGAAAAGAGAGAGGTAGATTGATCGATTGAGAGAGAGTTGAACGAGGAAGAAGAATATCAAAGCTTGGGAAATTGCTTGTTGATTCCAATTCTTCGGTGGAGGTAGGTTATGGTTTTCATGCTACTTGTAGTAAAACTCTTAATAGTGAATGATATGTGTTGACAAGTATTGTAAACCCTACTATGTGCTTAATTGTATGCTTGTATGAATATGATATTTATATATTTGTGATTATATGAGCATGATGAAGTTTTGAATCCCAAATCTCGAAAGAAACCCTAATTCACTTGTTAATGAAGATGCCTTAGTGTAAAAGAAGGCTTTGATATATTATATAATGAGATTGGTGATGCCTTAGTATAAAAGAAGGATTGATGAATTAGGGGATCGGGTGTCACGTTCCGACACCAGGATAGAATATGGATCGGGTGCCACGTTCCGGTACCAGGATAGAATGAGGATCGGAGTGTCACGTTCCGACACCAGGATAGAATATGGATCGGGTGCCACGTTCCGGTACCAGGATAGAATGAGGATCGGAGTGTCACGTTCCGACACCAGGATAGAATATGGATCGGAGTGTCACGTTCCGACACCAGGATAGAATGAGGATCGGAGTGTCACGTTCCGACACCAGGATAGTATATGGAGCGGAGTGTCGCGTACCCAAACAAGGGGAAGAAAGATAATGAATCTTGAAAGATAATGAATATACTCAATCTAATGAACCCAAATTCCCAAATGAGTATGGTATTGAGGCTTGAGTCCTCATGTGTGAACTTAGTAGAAATTGTTAATGATATAGTACTTATTGTTGCTACATGTTAAGCATCATAGTTGATTTTATAATATTACTTGACGTATATTATCTTCTATTTTGAGTTGGCCGATGATATCTACTCAGTACTTGTGGTTGTACTGACCCCCTACTTTTATGTTTTCTTCTTTGTTATTTGTGGAATGCAGCAAACGTTCCGTCAACTTCAACTCAGCAGTAAATCAAGCCAGTCTTCGTCACAGCGGATCTTCAGGGTGAGCTAATGCTTCTAGCTTGGACTGGATCTTCTTCTTCAAGTCTTGATGCCTTGAACTTCCGGCATGGACTAGCTTTTTAGTTATTTTTGTTATTAGACATTCCTAGTTTAGTAATTTGAGATAGATGTTCTTGTCAAGATGACTTCCAGATTTTGGGGATAATAATAATAGTTTTGGATTGTTTTTATTAATGAGTTAAGTCTTCCGCATTATTTTCTCTTGTTATACATTGAAATATTAAGGTTTATATGGGTTGGTTCGCTCACATAGGAGGGTATATGTGGGTTCCAGTCGCGGCCCGATTCGGGTCGTGACAAACTTGGTATCAGAGCATTAGGTTCGTTGGTCTCATCACACAAGAACAGGTCTAGTAGAGTCTTAAGGAACGGTAGGGGGACGCCTTTACTATTCCTTGAGAGGCTATTAGACTTTAGGAAAATTTCACTCTTTCATTCTTTCTTTCGTGCTACTACTTGAGTCCAATTGGTATCTAGGCGATACGAATTGGTATCTGACCATCTTCACTCTATTTCGCAGATAGTTAGAACTAGAGCAACGACCGCACCAGCAGCAACAACGGCACAGCAAGAAACATCTGAGCCAGCCACTGGGGCTGTGGATCGAGGAAGAGCAGCGGCAAGAGGCCGTGGTAGAGGTCGTGGGAGGACGTCCTCTAGAGGAAGAGGACGAGCACCTAGCCCATCTGATGCTAGGGCAGTGACTCCTCCACCGACTGAGGAAGTGGTAAGAGAAGGGGAGGATGGGGAGAATGAACAAGAGCAGAATGAGGAAATGCCACCCCAACCTACCCTAGAGATGATTAATCAGGTTCTGGCTTATCTTAGCGGGTTATGTGATCAGTTTCAGGCACCTCCAGTGGTTTCTGCACCAACACCTCCGGTTTCAGAAATACGACATGCGGCTACTATGGCTCCCCGCATGGATGCATCATTGGAGATAGGCACATTTCAACGTCTGACTACTGGGCCTATAATGACAAATGATCAGCATGAACTTTTCAATAAGTTCTTAAAATTGAAACCTCCAGTCTTCAAGGGTGCAGAATCTGAGGATGCTTACGATTTCCTGGTTGATTGTCATGAGCTACTACACAAGATGGGTATCGTAGAACGGTTTGGCGTGGAGTTCGTGAGTTATCAGTTTCAAGGGAACGCCAAAATGTGGTGGCGGTCACATGTGGAGTGTCAACCAACAGAGGCACCACCTATGACTTGGGAATCATTCTCTAGTTTGTCTATGGAGAAGTATATCCCAAGGACTTTGAGAGATAGAAAGAGGGATGAGTTCTTGAGTCTTGAGCAAGGAAGGATGACGGTTAATTCATATGAGGCTCATAGTTCAAGGTATTCTATACATCCGGGTGCAACCAAGATGTATCGCGACCTAAAGCAACACTTTTGGTGGAGTAGAATGAAGCGGGATATTGTTGACTTTATTGCCAAATGTCCAAACTGTCAACAAGTAAAGTATGAACACCAGAGGCCCGGAGGAACGCTTCAGAGAATGCCCATTCCTGAATGGAAGTGGGAGAGAATCGCAATGGACTTTGTGGTTGGTCTTCCAAAGACAATGGGTAAGTATGACTCCATTTGGGTGATTGTTGATAGGTTAACTAAGTCTGCTCATTTTATTCCGGTCAAGGTAACTTACAATGCAGAGAAGTTAGCAAAAATCTACATCTCAGAAATCGTTCGACTGCATGGAGTTCCGCTATCCATCATATCAGATAGAGGTACGCAGTTTACTTCTAAATTTTGGAAAACATTGCATGCTGAATTGGGTACTAGGTTGGATCTTAGTACCGCGTTCCATCCTCAGACCGATGGTCAGTCTGAGCGAACGATTCAAGTGTTGGAGGATATGCTTCGCGCATGCGTGATAGAGTTTGGTGGCCATTGGGATAGCTTCTTACCTTTGGCAGAGTTTTCGTACAATAATAGCTATCACTCCAGTATTGATATGGCTCCATTTGAAGCATTGTATGGGAGGAGGTGTAGATCTCCCGTTTGTTGGTTTGATGCATTTGATGTTAGACCTTGGGGTACTAATCTCTTGAGGGATTTGTTAGATAAGGTGAAGGGCATTCAAGAAAAGCTTCTAGCGGCGCAAAGAAGACAAAAGGAGTATGCAGACCGAAAGGTTAGAGACTTGGAGTTCATGGAGGGTGAACAAGTCTTGTTGAAGGTTTCACCTATGAAAGGGGTGATGCGGTTTGGCAAAAGAGGTAAGCTAAGTCCAAGGTATATTGGACCATTTGAAGTACTAAAGCGAGTAGGGGAGGTGGCTTATGAATTAGCCTTACCTCCAGGGCTGTCCGGAGTGCATCCGGTGTTTCATGTGTCCATGTTGAAAAGATACCATGGAGATGGAAACTATATCATCCGTTGGGATTCAGTTTTGCTTGATGAGAATTTGACTTATGAGGAGGAACCGGTTTCTATATTAGATAGAGAGGTTCGCAAGTTGAGGTCGAGAGAGATTGCATTTATCAAAGTTCAATGGAAGAATCGACTAGTTGAAGAGGCTACTTGGGAGAAGGAGGCAGATATGCAAGAAAAATACCCACATCTGTTTACAGATTCAGGTACTCCTTTTCGCCATTGTTTTTCTTCTTTTGATCGTTCGGGGACGAACGATGGGTAAATTGGTATCTATTGTAACGACCTGTTTAGTCGTTTTGAGCAGCAGATTTTATTCTGGAAAAACTGGCTAAGATTACGGACACCACGACGGACCGTCATAGGCACGACGGCCCGTCACAGATGTTTCGTTCCATGACACTTAGAATTATGAAATTTGGTACTGAAAATCGACTCTCTGAACTTCGTAACGAAATGGCAGGACGGACCGTCGCAGACACGACGGCCTGTCACAGGCCATTCACTTAAAATCGAGTTTCTGTAGCATGTGACGGACAGCAGGACGGACCGTCGTAGGCACGACGGCCCGTCGCAGACTGCGTAATCCCAGTCAGAGTAGGATTTCATTACACGTTTTAAGGGACGACTATTCTTTCCTTAATTACAGATTTCGTGGGTTTATATTAATAACTCAAATTCTTGAGGGATAAAAGAGGTAACCTTGGGTTATTTAGTGGGGTATTATTGTCACCTTTTACACTTGATAATAAGTTAATTAGGGTAAAAGAAAGAGGGTTTGAATAAGAAAAAGAGAAAAGAAAAGAGAGAGGTAGATTGATCGATTGAGAGACAGTTGAATGAGGAAGAAGAATATCAAAGCTTGGGAAATTGCTTGTTGATTCCAATTCTTCGGTGGAGGTAGGTTATGGTTTTCATGCTACTTGTAGTAAAACTCTTAATAGTGAATGATATGTGTTGACAAGTATTGTAAACCCTACTATGTGCTTAATTGTATGCTTGTATGAATATGATATTTATATATTTGTGATTATATGAGCATGATGAAGTTTTGAATCCCAAATCTCGAAAGAAACCCTAATTCACTTGTTAATGAAGATGCCTTAGTGTAAAAGAAGGCTTTGATATATTATATAATGAGATTGGTGATGCCTTAGTATAAAAGAAGGCTTGATGAATTAGGGGATCGGGTGTCACGTTCCAACACCAGGATAGAATATGGATCGGGTGCAACGTTCCGGTACCAGGATAGAATGAGGATCGGAGTGTCACGTTCCGACACCAGGATAGAATATGGATCGGGTGCCACGTTCCGGTACCAGGATAGAATGAGGATCGGAGTGTCACGTTCCGACACCAGGATAGAATATGGATCGGAGTGTCACGTTCCGACACCAGGATAGAATGAGGATCAGAGTGTCACATTCCGACACCAGGATAGTATATGGAGAGGAGTGTCGCGTACCGACACAAGGGGAAGAAAGATAATGAATCTTGAAAGATAATGAATATACTCAATCTAATGAACCCAAATTCCCAAATGAGTATGGTATTGAGGCTTGAGTCCTCATGTGTGAACTTAGTAGAAATTGTTAATGATATAGTACTTATTGTTGCTACATGTTAAGCATCATAGTTGATTTTATAATATTACTTGACGTATATTATCTTCTATTTTGAGTTGGCCGATGATATCTACTTAGTACTTGTGGTTGTACTGACCCCCTACTTTTATGTTTTCTTCTTTGTTATTTGTGGAATGCAGCAAACGTTCCGTCAACTTCAACTCAGCAGTAAATCAAGCCAGTCTTCGTCACACCGGATCTTCAGGGTGAGCTAATGCTTCTAGCTTGGACTGGATCTTCTTCTTCAAGTCTTGATGCCTTGAACTTCCGGCATGGACTAGCTTTTTAGTTATTTTTGTTATTAGACATTCCTAGTTTAGTAATTTGAGATAGATGTTCTTGTGATGATGACTTCCAGATTTTGGGGATAATAATAATAGTTTTGTATTATTTTTATTAATGAGTTAAGTCTTCCGCATTATTTTCTGTTGTTATACATTGAAATGTTAAGGTTTATATGGGTTGGTTCGCTCACATAGGAGGGTAAATGTGGGTGCCAGTCGCTGCCCGATTTGGGTCGTGACAAGGAGTTGTTGGGGAAAGGCTTTATTAGACCAAGTGCATCCCCTTAGGGTGCTCCTGTTTTATTTGTGAAGAAGAAGGATGGAAGTTTTAGGATGTGCATAGACTACAGGCAACTAAACAAAGTAACTGTTAAGAACAAGTATCCTCTTCCTCGCATTGATGATTTGTTCGATCAGTTACAAGGTGCTTGTACCTTCTCAAAAATCGATTTGAGGTCTGGTTATCATCAATTTAAAATACGGGCAGCAGATGTGCCAAAGACTGCTTTTCGATCAAGGTACGGGCATTATGAATTCTTAGTAATGTCTTTTGGACTAACGAATGCCCCTGCTGCATTCATGAGACTGATGAACGGAATTTTTAAGCCATATCTGGATCTCTTTTTCATTGTGTTTATTGATTATATACTGGTATACTCAAAGAGCAGGAAAAAACATGAGGAGAATTTGAGGATTGTGTTGGAAGTGTTGAGGGAGAAAAGGCTTTATGCCAAATTTTCCAAGTGCGACTTTTGGCTAGATTATGTGTCCTTCTTGGGGAACGTGGTTTATAACGATGGGGTGATGGTGGATCCTTCTAAGATCGAAGCAGTGAAGAGTTGGGTAAGCCCTACCAATGTTACAGAGGTAAGGAGCTTTGTTTGTTTAGCTAGCTACTACCGTCGATTTGTCAAGAGATTTTCTTCTGTTGCCTCCCAATAGACAAATTTGACTAAGCAAAATGTTTCATATGTATGGTCGGATGAATGTGAGGAAAGCTTTCAGAAACTCAAGACCTTGTTGATTACTGCACCAATCCTTACCTTGCCGGTAGAAGGTAAGAATTTCATTGTTTATTGTGATGCATCCTATTCTGGTTTGGGTGCAATGCTAATGCAAGAGAAGAATGTAATTGCTTATGCTTCGAGGCAATTAATGGTGCACGAACGCAATTACAAGACCCATGATTTTGAATTCGCCGCGGTAGTATTTGCATTAATGAAATGGAGGCACTATCTGTATGGGGTTAAGTGTGAAGTCTATACTTATCATCGTAGCCTACAGTATGTCTTTACTCAGAAGGATTTGAATTTGAGACAGAGGATATGGATGGAACTACTAAAGGACTATGATGTTACCATCTTGTATCACCCAGGAAAGGCTAATGTTGTGGCAGACGCCTTATGTAGAAAAGCAGGGAGCATGGGAAGTTTAGCCCACTTACAAGTCTCTAGACGCCCGTTGGCTAGAGAAATCCAAAACTTGGCTAATGACTTTATGAGGCTAGAAGTAAATGAGAAGGGAGGATTTTTGGCTTGTGTGGAGGCGAGATCTTCTTTTCTTGACAAGATCAAGGGAAAACAGTTTGATAATGATAAACTAAGTCGAATTCGGGATATAGTGTTGCGAGGAGAGGCTAAAGAAGCAATAATTGATGAGGAAGGTGTTTTGAGGATTAAGGGAAGGGTATGTGTGCCCCGTGTGGATGATATTATCCACACTATTCTTACAGAGGCTCATAGTTCCGGATATTCTATACATCCTGGTGCAACCAAGATGTACCGTGACCTAAAGCATTAAAGCCCTCCATTCCATATGCTAAATCCAAAAAAAAAAATCTAAACCCTAAACCTATAAACATTAAAAAAAACTTAACCTTAAAATAACTCGAGCCCTTAACCCCAAACGCTAACCTAAAACCCTAAATACTACAACTAAAACCCAAAACCTTAAGAAACCATTTATCCTATAAACCCTTAATTAAACCCTAACACCATTAAAATCCATCCAAAATCATATTCTCTAAACCCTAAATCCTTAAAATCCATAAAAATAGATGAAAGCACACACACAAAAAACCTTTAAAACCCCCTAAAAGAACTAACCCAAAAAAAAAAAAAATCTAAGCCCTAAACCTTATAAAGCCCTAATTTGCTTATCTTAAACCCTAAAACACACACAAAAAAACTCATCCCTAAATCCTAAACCTATAAAACCATAAAAAACATAAGAAACCCAAGGCCAGAAAACCTTAACACTAAGCCCTAAACCCTAAACCCGAAACTAAAAGCCTAAATCCTAAACCTTAAACCTTAAGAAACCCTAAATCCTATAAGCCCTACAAATCATTTTAATACTCCTAAAAAACACTATGATCTAAACCCTAAAACATAAAAATCCATAAAATCTAAAAATCTAAATAGAAAAGCATAAGTTCTAATCCCTAACCCTAAGAAACCCTTGAAAACACATAACAATAAAAAACATTAAAAAACCCAAAAACCTAAATGAAAAATTTCTCACTTTCAAAACTTATTAATCACTAAATTGTATATCCTAAACTCTATAAAAACCAAAAAACAACTCTAAAACCTAAAACCTAAACCTTGAACCCTAAAAAACCTTTAAAAAAACACAAATCCATAAACCCTAAGAACCTAGATAAAACCATTAACGAAAAAACCCTAAAACTATTAAAGAATAAAAATCTTAACCCATAAAACTCAAATCCGTAAAGCCTAAAAACCTAGATAAAATCCTTAACCTAAAAGCAAGAACATAAAAAACAAATGTAAGACCCTAAAAATAAATTAAGGTAATTAGAGCCTCACATGTGTCTGAAGAGGTTTAAAATATGTTCATTATGTGTTTTTTAGTATGCATACTTGATTTTTGGTAATTTGGAAGCAAACATCAAGGGATGACAAAGACGTTCGAGGTTAGTCACCAAATTGACTAACGTGTATTTGTGATTATGTGTGTGTTATGGTATCATGAGGTCCTTATTCGAGTTATAACTGTGTTTTTAGGCAGTCTGTTAACTTTCATGAAGTTTGGAGGTCAAACATTCAAAAACGTCCAAGACGTTCCAAAGTTAGCCCTTTAGACGTGCTAGTGTGTTGTTGTATGTTGGCCTTGTTTTTATCTGTTCTTTGAAGTCCAAAAATAGTAGGGTTTACCCTATAATGTTAATATACATTTAAAGGGCCAAAATGTCTTGGTATGACTCCTCAAGGACCACCCTAAGGGCCTTTGAGGAGGACCCAAATGTTGGACAAGATGCTGCTCAACAAAGCATGAAGCAGGAACAATGAGTTGTAAGTTACGGGAAATGTGTGTTGTGATCTCTGTATGTTTTTTGCGTTAATGTTAGGATTTTTGCCATTATATGATCATGCTGACCAATGTACACACACACACAGATTATGCATACTTACAAGTAGTATAGGATCATGGTCTCTAATGAAAGGATATTCTCATATGCACTAATGCCTACTACAATGCATGTTAAGTATATGCTTATGAAGTATGCAATCTATCCCTTTAACTAGGATTACTTGATAGGTATACTAGTATGAGCAAAGGAATGAAACCTTGTCTATGTATTGCACATTTGTGCCTTGATATGATATATTCCTAGGTTTGGTTTTCTATGTATATGAATATGAATGCATAGTTATGTTATGAATGTGTATAATGTCTTAAAGTGTTTATATGAAAGGATTGATCATATACCTACATATATACACCTATAGGGGTCCTATGGACTTCTTCCCCGAAGGATCATTGATGTATGAACATGTGTGGCCGTAATGTGCTTATGTGAAAGGTTCGCTCACATATATCTATATAGACACATTTATAGGGATCTAGACAAAAAAAAGGGCTCTTGGAAGGTGTACCCAGGAGTACCCTATACTAGATGGTGCTTGAATATGCTATGTCCATGTGAAATCATTTCTCACATGACTTAGGTTGATGAACGCTCATCCATAACCTATAAGCTAAGCATATGAGGGGTTAACTCTCGTAAGCCTATGTTTTATAAAGTAATGTAATAACTAATTTTAATAAAGGGAACTTAGCTTAGCACAGAGTGAACTTGAAGATGAGGGGTGGGACCTTCCCAAGGAGGGAATGTAGATTTCACCAAAGTCCTCACGGAGTGGATAGCCTCATAACCCAAAAAGGCAAAGAGTGATGTTTCCATGACGACCCTCAAGCTCCAGAAACTGTGCTTGCCACATAGGATCTAGCAAGTACTATCACCTAATGTGCTAGCATATGTTAATGTTCTACCTTTGCTAGGTAAGAACACATTTTATTAGTTTAAGTATCTATAATTCCAAATTCCATGTTTAGCACCCGTGGCCTTACATTTGGTAAAGGCTATAGTTTCCCTAAAGTAATATAGACAATGAAAGGAAATGACTAGGGCCCAAACTATGATAACCTAAGAGAAGTTGCTTAATGTAGGTGGGATATGGGTCTTCACCAATGCATTGCATAAGTAGCTCTTGAAGGCAGTTCTAGGAAGGTTTTCTAATGTATATGATTTATGTTCCTTAGAAATAACATTGTAGTGTTGTCTACTTTTTGTGATGATGTGAATAAATGCATGGGAGGAGTCCTAATGAGCCCATGTGATGTGGTCTTACCTTATATGCATAGTATAGGTCTTACTGACAATATCATGAACATTTGCTTCACATGAAGGAGGTTGTCTATGCTTGTTTTATTTTCTATGAAGGGAATGTTAAGGCTTGTAGTCTCTTTATAGGTTTACTTATTATGTGTGAGTTTATGTAACTTCACATGTTCATTGCACAATAGACTTAGGAAGGGATTATGAGTAGGGTTCTATGTGGTTATTATGAGTTGAAGTCCAAGTATGCTAATCTGACTATTTACTTACTATGTTTATATTAGAAGTCTTGACTTCTATATGGTCTTGTAACGAGTCCATCTAAGTGGTCCCTAAATTATGTTGGGTCAAATGTGAGTTAGGTTTCTTATTATGAAATACTTCTATGAATGCATGTATTGGGTTAATGAAGGTTACATGCATTATTCCCTAGTGGCCTTGTAGTGATGGTTGCGTGTCAAAAGTGTTATGAGACATTATCTATACATTTCACCGAGCATCAGTAAAGAGTTACTTGAGAAGATAAGGAGTTCAAGTTGAAGGAGAGAGTTTACTTTAAACATGAAATAAGATCATTGTTATTGTAATGTTTGTTATTGTAAAGTGGTGACTTATATTCCTTAAATGCAATGTGGTGTTTAAATGATGTTTTACCATTTAATATGAATATATGAAATATGTGAATTGTATACTGCTAATTGTATCAAAGATTTTTTAAGTTTTCAGAAAAAGAAATGATGCATGATTTTAAAAGTAAAATGTCCATCTTAGATGGATGTTTTGCAGGGTTGTCATACTTAGTGTATTATTATGCTAACCATACTCTTCTCTACCTTTATACAAAAAGTGTAGGTTATGGCTTCTTAGAGGATGTTTATGTTGTGAAGAGATTGATAGATGTATCTCAAGCTCAAGGAAAGAAGTCATTAAGATTCAAGGACTGCCTATGTCAAAGCTCTTATTTAAAGTGATGTAATAACCTAGCTAATATTTTATGTTATGAAGGTTCGTGTCCCTAATATATTCTATGAAGTTGAGTCTAAGATCCCAAAAGAGACTTAGAGTCTAACTATATATTATGTTATATATATATATATATATATATAAACTGATGTTTCTAGCATATTATGTGCTATGAAAAGTTTTAAATTTTACGCTAAATTTACCTATGACAATGCAATGAATGATTAGTATGGGCTCCTCCAAGAGGTAAAGTACGTCACGTTACTTCTAGGGGGTGCTCCCCGAGTGTGAAAAAAGTGCTATTACAACATGAGGTTTATATTATTTTTTTTAGGTTCCAAAAGACTCATATTTACTCGTCTAATAGAGTCTCGTATCATTGGTGGTGAGTCCCTACACATCTGTGATGCGGGAGGCTATAGGACAATTGTGTTTCCCTTATTCATTATTCTTATGTCTTTCCATAGAACTTAACTCTATAAGATCTCTCTCTTATGTTTTCCTGTCCGGTGGTCTTTTAGATGTGATTACTTGGATGATATAGTGTCTTTATGCTTGAGGGAGAAAATACGAGTTTGATGTTTATCTTTGTTTGATGAGTAAGGTTAATGGTAAATTTTTTCATTTATTGTTGATGTCATGCCTTTTATGGCTATGTATGAGATCTATGTTAAATGATATGATATATGAAAACTTATGCTATGAGATGGGTTAAAAACACTCTAGGAGTAATTGTTGTTAACGTGAGTTTCTTTTTGAATGGTATGTTACTATAAGGTTTTGCATAATGATAGTCTTATGATATGGTTTATATTTGAAATACTTTAGAGTGTGTGGAAATGACTAATAATGCATGTTTCCTATATAACTGTATCTTGAAAGTGTGGTTATGATGATCACACAACGAGAAGCGTTATTCCTAGTCTACAATATTAGTTTATTATTTAGGTTATATTGATGATTCTTCCTCTTCATTCAAAGGAATATATTAGGGCTAGCTGTGGTCTACATGTTGATTTTTGGATACTCTTGTGTAGTGTGATCCCTACATGTCTACCCCTATATGAATATGTTGTCTTGAGAATATTTAGGAGTCATAGATGTAAATGATGAATATGTCATACCTACTATTCTATGATGGTTGGTGTGTGGTATATAGTTCCTATTACTCTATATACGAATTGCCTATGGTTTATGGGACTTAAATCTGTTTTTATCTATCTAAGGTTTATGCCTTAATGTTACGATTGTTGACATTGTATGATCATGTTCACCAATGAATACACACTCACACCTCATGCATACTTACTAGTAGTGTAGGATCATGGTGTCTAATTAAATGATATTCTCATATGCACTAATGTCTACTACTATGCATGTTAAGTATATGTGTATGAAGTATGATATGTATCCCTTAACTAGGATTGCTTGATAGATGTACTAGTATGAGCAAGGGTATGGGACCTTGTCTATGCATTGCACATGTGTGCCTAAATAGGATAATTCCTATGTTTAGTTTTCTATGTACATGAATATGAATGCATGGTTATGTTATGAATATGTATAATGTCTTGAAGTGTTCATATGAAAGTATTTCTCATATAGTTAAACCTATACACTTATACATGTTAAAGGATTGCTCACATATATGTGTATACACACACACACACATGTGTGATGATCTAGTCAAAAGAGTGCCACTTGGATGGTGTTAGAATATTCTATTTCCATGTGAAACGGTTTCTCACATGACTTAGGTTGATGAGTTCTCATCCATAACCTATGAGATAAGCATATGAGGTGTTAACTCCCCTAAGCCTATGTTTTATAAAGTAATGTAATAATGAATTTTCAATATATGGAACTTAGCTTAGCACCGAGAGAACATTTAGATCAGGGGTGGCACCATACCAAAAAGGGAAGGTAGGGTTCACCATAGTCCTCACGGGGTGGATCGCCACATAACCCAAAAAGGGCATCAAGTGATGTTTCCATGATGACCCCCAAGCTCCATAAACTATGCATGTCACATAGGATATAGCAAGTGATATCTCCTATCATGATAGCATGTATTAATCTCCTATCATGATAGCATGTATTAATGCTCTACAACACCAAATTCCATGTTTAGCACCCATCGTCTTAGTGGAGGTTAAGGCTATAGTTTCCCTTAAGTCGAATGGACAATGGAAGTAAATGACTAGGGCCCTAACTAGGATAACTCAAGGGAAATTGCTTAGTGTAGGTGGGGTATGAGACTTCACCTATAAATTGCACAAGTAGCTCTTGAAGGGAGTTCTAGCAAGGTAATATATATGATTATGTATATGTTCCTTAGATATGACATAGAATTGTTGTCTACTTCTTGTGATGATATGCATGGTTGGAGTCCTAATGAGTCCATATGATGTGTTGTTACCTTATATGAATATTATAGGTCTTATTGACTATACTAGTCCTGTACACGTGCGTTGTCTCATGTTAGTTCATGTTGACTCATTTGAATATATATATAAACCTAAAAAGATTTAACATGTTAAGTAAGGCTTGCACAATATTTAGAGAGTTTACTGTTTTTATTTTAAAGAATAAATATGTGGTATAGATGCAAAAAATATTATAATATATATTTTATATTTAATATAATATGTATTACGATTATGATTATATTTAATTTGTCTTTCACAAAATTGTAATATTAGTATGTAATAAAATGATTATTGCTTTTGAAGGCCCTCAATATGATGATGGATTGCTAGGAATTTGATATTAAAGAATGATATGTATACATGTGCATATAAGAATAAACTTTTCTTATCTATAGCAAATTTATAAGTGGTTAGATATCTGAAATGTGATTTATCGTATGCTCAAATATAAGATAATTTCTCATTTAAATTGTAACCACCTTCTTCATTTCACAAAATTAAATCGTTAATGAGTGACACCCATTTAATTTTTATGATGTCGTAATGATCCAACACTTGAAAGCGGTAAAAGTTATTTAAAACTCTTATCTCAGGTTGCAAATTTGTTAATTTGGAGAATCATAGTTAAAGGATGAATTTTAAGAAATTGTTAGACTACTTTAATTTTTAATTATATTTCTATTTTATAAAGGTTGCACTGAACTACTAATAAATGTTAAAATTGAAACATGATTATCGTGTTAGATTTGTAAGAACTATATTTAATCAAATAAAATAATTTTTAAAAATTCTTTATAATGAGATTAGAAAATTTCAAATTGCACTTGAAAAATGTCACGACCCAAAACTGAGCCGCGAGTGGTCCCACACTTATCCTACTATGTGAGCGAACCAACCAATCTAAACCCCAACATTTCAATCATAATGAACAAAATACAATGCGGAAGACTTAACTAATTAATAAAAATCAATTCAATAACTTCTAAAAACTCAACATCTATTATTCCCCAAATCTGGAAGTCATCATCACAAGAACATCTATCATCAATTACTAAAACTAAGAGTATCTAAGAAACTAAAATACATAAAAAGCTAGTCCATGCCGGAACTTCTAGGCATCAAGAGATGAAGAGGAAGATCCAGTCCAAGCTAGAAGCAATAGCTCACCCTGAAATCCGGTGTATTGAAGACTGGCTAGAGTTGCGGTTTAGTTGAAGACGACGTTATGTTTGCTGCACTCCACACATAACAAAGAAAGAAACATACAAGTAGGGGTCAGTACAAAACACAAGTACTGAGTAGGTATCATCGGCCAACTCAAAATAGAAAACAGTATATATCAGATAATATCATAAATCAACTACAATACTCAACATGTAGCAACAACAAGTACTATAATCATTAATAAGTACCGCCAAGATCACCCATGAGGACTCAAGCCTCAATACCATACTCATTTGGGAATTAGGTTCATTAGATTGAGTATATTACATCTTTCAAGATTCATTATCTTTATTCCTCTTGTGTCGGTACGTGACACTCCGCTCCCCTACTACTATGTGTCGGAACGTGACACTCCGATCCCCTACTACTATGTGTCGGAACGTGACACTCCGATCCCCTACTACTATGTGTCGGAACGTGACACTCCGATCCCCTAATTCTACGTGTCGGTTCGTGACACTCGATCCCCTAAATCTACGTGTCGGTTCCTGACACCCGATCCCCTAATTCTACGTGTCGGTTCGTGACACCCGCCCAACTAATCTCATTACTTTAATTCATCAAGCCTTCTTTTATACCAAGGCATCATCAATCCCATTACTTGAGTTCATCAAGCCTTCTTTTATACCAAGGCATCATCATTAACAAAGTAGATTAGGATTTCTCAAGATTTAGGATTCAATAGCTTCATCATGCTTATTTTATCACAATTATGTAATCACATTCATGCAAGCATACAATTAAGCATATAGAAGGGTTTACAATACTACCAATACATATCATTCCCTATTAAGAGTTTACTACGAATAGCATAAACACCATAACCTACCTCCACCGAAGATTCGTGATCAAGCAATCTACTTCCCAATGCTTTGTTTTCCTCTTCGTTTCTCCTCTTTCTTGTTCGTGCGTTCTCTTCTCTCTCTCTCTGTTCTTTCTATTTTTCTTATTCAAACCCTCTTTCTTTTACCCTAATTAGCATATAATTAAGTATAAAATATGAGGAATTAACCCACTAACTAACTCAAGGTTATCTCTTTTAACCCCCAAGTAATTGAGTTATTAATATTATACAACTAACTTTATAATTAAAGCAGGAATAGTCCAAAACGCCCCTTAAAATATTTATAGAAATCCGACCCAACCTGGGATTACGCAACCTGTGACGGTCCGTCATGGCTGTGAGGGTCCGTCCTGCAGGTCCGTCACAAAGTTCAGAGACTTCATTTCTGTGGAAGATGTGTGACGGTCCGTCGTACTCACGACGGTCCGTCCTGTCATTCCGTCACGAAGTTCAGAGAGTCGATTTCAGTACTCAAATTTCAGAATTCTAAGTGTTTTGGAACGAGACCCCCTCGACGATCCGTCGTGCCCATGACGGTCCGTCGTGGGATCCGTCGACTCAGCCAATTTTTCCTGAATTAAAATCTGCTGCTCAAAACGACTAAACAGGTCGTTACAATAAAATCCTTTCTTAATCATGAATATGAGCTTCTATTTAAATCACGAAATACGATTTCTGATTGCCTATTTAATAATTGATTTCTCAAATAGAAACTAAAACACATTATACAATCTACAAGATATAATTTTCTTTATTATGAAAATTGTTAAACCAAAAATAATATAACATGCAACCAAAGCTAAACAAATTAATTAACATTGCATCAAACAGTTAGTTAGATGTGATTTACACTCCTAGCGGTATTTTGTGTTAACTTTTGCCTATATATATATTAGATCAAAACATCTTCAATTAAAAACTTCGATTAAAATTTCTTAATAATTCTCTTTTGAACTCATGACATGATTAAAACAACATGAAAAAATATAATATTTAATATGATAACAATGAATTTTTTTAAATAAGAGTAATTATACATTAAAATTTTTTTTTATCTAAAGCATGAATATAATATGGAAATTTAAATTGATTTGAACCTCCGGGAAGACTTGAACATCCCTTCTCTCGTTGTAAACTCCATTAGAGGATCTAACAATTTGTACATATTTCCTTTCTATAAACAACAAACGAAGATAAGAAGAATTAGTAATCAGTGTTATGAACGAAGCTAAAAGTGATTTAACTATATACTAAAGGATAAAAACAATACAAATATAGACATTTATTTTAATTTATTCAAAAGTGTACCTAAATATCTTCAAAGTGTATAGATTGTTGTGTCAAATACCACAATTTATAGGATATCATTGAGTAAAATCAAAAGGTCTCATAATTATGCCATCAACTTCTTGAGTGTGGGAAGATTATGAAGGTGTGGATATTAATGATGAGATAGTGGACGTGTGGTATTAATACACGTTATGACAAAATTACACCTAAACTGATCAGATAGAGAAATGAAAAGTTTCTCTAATACCTTTTCGTAATAACTTTATAATTAATTATTGTTACAACTATTCATTCTCCTACTTTATTTTAACAATAAGTGAATCAAGTTAATTAGCAATTTAAGCATATTTAATATTTAATTAATTAGATATTTTATAATATTTTAATTTAGTATAAGGATAAAATGGTAATTCAACTTTTCAACTTGAGGCTTCCCACTTTTAATAATATATGATAATGGAATCTTGCTTGACATGAAGGAGGTTTTCTATGCTTGTCTTGTTAATGTATAAGGGCATTTTAAGGCTTATAATATCTTTATAGGTTTGTTAGTATGTCTGAGGTTATGGGACTTCACATGTACAATGCACAAGTAGACTTACGAAGGGATAATGAGAAGTGCTCTACGTGGTTCTTGTGAGTTGATGTCCAAGTATGTTAAAGTGAATTTGGATTTGATTTGATTATGTTGGAAGTCTTTACTTGTAACGACCTGTTTAGTCGTTTTGAACAGCAGATTTTATTTCTGGAAAACTGGCTGAGACGACGGACCCCACGACGGACCGTCATGGTCACGACAGACCGTCACAGGGTCTCGTTTCAAAACACTTAGAAATTCTGAAATTTGGGTACTGAAATCGACTCTCTGAACTTCGTAACGGAATGGCAGGACGGACCGTCGTGGGCACGACGGACCGTCACAGACTCTTCAAGGAAATTGAGTCTCTGAACTCTGTGACGGAGCAGCAGGATGGACCGTCGCAGGCACGACGGGCCGTCGCAGACTGCGTAATCCCAAGCTGGGTCGGAATTCTTTAAATGTTTTAAGGGACGTTTTGGACTATTCCTAATTTAATTATAAAGTTAGTCGGTTAATGTTAATAAGTCTAATTACTTGGGGGTTAAAAGAGGTAACCTTGAGTAAATTAGTGGGTTATTATTGTCATCTTTTATACTTAATTATATGCTAATTAGGGTAAAAGAAAGAGGGTTTGAATAAGAAAACTAGAAAGAACAAAGAGAGAGAGGGAGAATCGAACGAGAAGGATCGAACGAGAGGAAAAAACACAAGGCTTTGGGAAATTGCTTGCTTGATCACGAATCTTCGGTGGAGGTACGTTATGGTTTTTATGCTATTCGTAGTAAACTCTTAATAGCGAATGATATGTGTTGGTAATATTATCTCATCTTCTATATGCTTAATTGTATGCTTGCATGAATGTAACTATATAATTGTGATAAAATAAGCAAGATGAAGCTATTGAATCCCAAATCTTGAAAAAACCTAATCTCTTTGTTAATGATGATGCCTTGGTATAGGAGAAGTCTTGATGAACTAAAGTAATGAGAATGATGATGCCTTCGTATGAGAGAAGGCTTGATGAATTGATAGAATGAGATTAGGGGATCGGAGTGTCACGTTCCGACACATAGAATTAAGGGATCGGGTGTCACGAACCGACATGTAGATTTAGCGGATCGGGTGTCACGAACCGACACGTAGATTTAGGGGATCGGGTGTCATGAACCGACACGTAGATTTAGGGGATCGGGTGTCACGAACCGACACGTAGATTTAGGGGATCGGGTGTCACGAACCGACACGTTGAATTAGGGGATCCGAGTGTCACGTTCCGACACATACTAGTAGGGGATCGGAGTGTCACGTACCGACACAAGAGGAATAAAGATAATGAGGGAGCGGAGTGTCACGTACCGACACAGGAGGATTAAAGATAATGAATCTTGAAATATGTAATATACTCAATCTAATGAACCTAATTCCCAAATGAGTATGGTATTGAGGCTTGAGTCCTCATGTGTGAACTTGGCGGTATTTATTAATGATGATAGTATTTGTTGTTGCTACATGTTGAGTATTGTAGTTGATTTTATAATATTACTTGATATATACTGTTCTCTATTTCGAGTTGGCCGATGATATCTACTCAGTACCCGTGTTTTGTACTTACCCCTACTTTTATGTTGTCTTCCTTGTTATTTGTGGAGTGCAGCAAAAGGACCGTCGTCTTCAACTCAATCGCAATTCTAGCCAGTCTGCGTCACATAGGATCTTCAGGGTGAGCTAATGCTTCTAGCTTGGACTGGATCTTCTCCTTCATGTCTTGATGCCTTGAAGTTCCAGCATGGACTAGCTTTTACTTGTTTTAGATTCTTAGAATACTCTTAGTTTAGTAATTTGATCATAGATGTTCTTGTGGTGATGACTTCCATATTTTGGGGAATAATAGATGTTGAATTTTAGAAGTTATTGAATTGGTTTTTATGAATGAGTTTAAGTCTTCCGCATTACTTTCTTTTGATATTATATTGAAATGTTAGGGTTTAGATTGGTTGGTTCGCTCACATAAGAGGGTAAGTGTGGGTGCCAGTCGCGGCTCGGTTTTGGGTCGTGAAAAACTTGGTATCAGAGCATTAGGTTCGTTGGTCTCATCACACAAGAACGAGTATAGTAGAGTCTTAAGGAACGGTAGGGGGACGCCTTTACTTTTCTTTGAGAGGCTATAAGACTTTAGGAAAATTCCATTCTTTCTTTCTTTCTTTCTTGCTATTACTTGGATCCAATTGGTATCTAGGTGATACAAATTGGTATCTGACCATCTTCACTCTATTTTGCAAATGGTTAGAACTAGAGCAACGACTGCGCCAACACCAACACCGGCAAGGCAAGATACATCTGAGCCAGCCACTGGGGCTGTAGCTCGAAGAGGAGTAGCGGCAAGAGTCCGTGGAAGAGGTCATGGGAGGACGTCCTCTAGAGGAAGAGGACAAGCACCTAGCCCATCTGGTACCAGGGCGGTGACTCCTCCACCGACTGAGGAAGTAGTAATAGAGGGTGAGGAAGGGGAGAATGAACAAGTGCAAATGAGGAATTGCCACCCCCCCCAACCTACCAGAGATGATCAATCAGGTTCTTGCTTATCTTAGCGGGTTATCTGATCAGGGTCAGACACCTCCAGTGGTTTCTGCACCAACACCTCCGGTTTCAAAGGTACGACATGCCGCTGCTGGGGCTCCCCGCATGGATGCCTCATTGGAAATAGGCACTTTTCCACGTCTGACTACTGGGCCTATAATGACAAATGATCAGCATAAACTTTTCAGTAAGTTCTTGAAATTGAAACCTCCAGTCTTTAAGGGTGCTGAATCAGAGGATGCCTACGATTTTCTGGTTGACTGTCATGAGCTACTACATAAGATGGGTATAGTAGAACGGTTTGGTGTGGATTTCGTGAGTTATCAGTTTCAAGGGAACGCCAAAATGTGGTGGCGGTCACACGTTGAGTGTCAACCAACAGAGGCACCACCTATGACTTGGGCATCATTCTCTAGCTTGTTTATGGAGAAGTGTATCCCCCGAACTTTGAGTGATAGGAAACGAGATGAGTTCTTGATCCTAGAGCAAGGTAGGATGTCGGTTACTTCATATGAGGCGAAGTTTCGTGCATTATCCTGGTATGCCACCCAACTTTGTTTCAGTCCACAAGAGCGGATTCGCCGTTTTGTGAAGGGGTTGAGGTCAGAATTGCAGATTTCAGCCTTACAGGTAGCGCCTACGGCAAAATCCTTTCAAGAAGTGGTAGACTTTGTGATAGAGGTGGAAGGAGTAAAGCCAGATGACTTCACCATGGCGTCGACATCAAAAAGGTTTCGAAAGGGAGGTGAGTTTAATGGTTCTTACTCTAGAGGACAGGGTTCCGGAGGTTACTCAGTTCGACCAATTCATTCTTCACTACAAACTGTAGTTGGGGGTCCACCCCAGACCGGTCAACACTTCTTTGAGAAACCTATGGTTGACTCTAGAGAGTGTTATGGATGTGGGGAGACTGGACATATTTGGAGGAATTTTCCAAAACAGAGTTATAGACCTCCAATGGTTAGAGGTAGAGGTGGTCATGGTAGAGGCCGTTATTCTGGAGGACACGGTGGTCGAGGTAATGGTGGTCACCAAAACGGCCGGGGTGATGGGCAAAATGGAGCCACTACATCACAACATGGTAGGGGCAATGGACAGACAGGCGATAGGGCCCATTGTTACGCTTTCCCTGGGAGATCTGAAGCGGAGGCATCTGATGCTGTTATCACAGGTAATCTTTTGGTTTGTGATTGCATGGCTTCTGTATTGTTTGATACCGGATCCACATTTTCTTATGTATCTTCCTCATTTGCTAATGGTCTAAATTTACATTGTGAATTACTTGACATGCCTATTCGTGTTTCTACTCCGGTGGGTGAGTCTGTGATAATTGAAAAGGTATATAGGTCTTGTTTGGTGAATTTTGTGGGGAGCAACACTTATGTAGATTTGGTTATCTTAGAAATGGTTGACTTTGATGTAATTCTGGGTATGACTTGGCTTTCTCCGAATTTTGCGATCTTGGATTGTAATGCTAAAACTGTGACGTTAGCCAAGCCTGGGACAGATCCGTTAGTGTGGGAGGGCGACTACACTTCCAATCCGGTTCGTATCGTGTCCTTTCTTCGTGCAAAGAAGATGGTTAGTAAGGGTTGTTTAGCTTTCTTGGCACATCTCAGGGATGACACTACCCAAGTACCTTCGATTGAGTCGGTTTCGATAGTCCGTGAGTTTTTTGATGTGTTCCCTGCAGACCTTCCTGGTATGCCACCGGATAGAAATATTGACTTCTGCATTGTTCTTGAACCGGGTACTCGCCCCATTTCTATACCCCCTTATAGAATGGCTCCCGCGGAATTAAGAGAGTTAAAGGCTCAACTTCAAGAGTGGTTGAGCAAAGGCTTCATTAGACCAAGTGCATCTCCTTGGGGTGCTCCGGTGTTTTTTGTGAAGAAGAAGGATGGGAGTTTTCGGATGTGCATAGACTATAGACAACTGAATAAGGTAACTATTAAGAACAAGTATCCTCTTCCTCGCATTGATGACTTGTTCGATCAGTTAAAAGGTGCTTGTGTCTTCTCTAAGATTGACTTGAGATCCGGTTATCATCAATTGAAAATACGGGCAACGGATGTGCCAAAGAATTCCTTTCGAACCAGATATGGGCATTACAAATTTGTAGTGATGTCTTTTGGTCTTACGAATGCCCCTGCTGCGTTCATGAGCTTGATGAACGGGATTTTTAAGCCATATTTGGATCTCTTTGTGATCGTATTTATTGATGATATACTGATATACTCTAAAAGTAAGAAGGAACATGAGGAGCATTTGAGAATTGTATTGGAAATATTGAGGGAGAAAAAGCTTTATGCCAAGTTCTCTAAGTGTGAGTTTTGGCTAGATGCAGTGTCCTTCTTGGGGCACGTGGTTTCTAAGGATGGAGTGATGGTGGATCCTTCTAAGATTGAGACAGTGAAGAATTGGGTAAGACCTACTAATGTGTCATAAATAAGGAGTTTTGTTGGTTTAGCTAGCTATTACCGTCGATTTGTCAAGGGATTCTCTTCCATTGCTTCACAATTGACGAACTTGACTAAGCAGAATGTTCCATTTGTATGGTTGGACGAATGTGAGGAAAGCTTTCAGAAGCTCAAGACTTTGTTGACTACTTCACCAATTCTCACCTTGCCCGTGGAAGGTAAGAATTTCATTGTTTATTGTGATGCATCCTATTCGGGTTTGGGTGCAGTGCTAATGCAAGAGAAGAATGTGATTGCTTATGCTTCAAGACAATTAAAAGTGCATGAACGTAACTATCAAACTCATGATTTGGAATTGGCCGCGGTAGTGTATGCATTAAAGCAATGGAGGCACTACCTATATGGGGTTAAATGTGAGGTCTATACGGATCATCGTAGCCTACATTATGTCTTTACTTAGAAAGATTTGAACTTGAGACAGAGGAGATGGATGGAACTACTGAAGGACTACGACATCACCATCTTGTATCATCCGGGAAAAGCGAATGTTGTTGCGGATGCTTTATGTAGAAAGGCGGGAAGCATGGGAAGTCTAGCTCACTTGCAAGTTTCTAGACGCCCATTGGCTAGAGAGGTTCAGATTCAGGCTAATAACCTTATGAGGTTAGAAGTAAATGTGAAGGGAGGATTGTTAGCTTGTGTGGAGGCAAGATCTTCCTTCATGACAAGATTAAGGGAAAGCAGTTTAAGGATGAGAAATTGATCCGGATCCGAGTTAAAGTGTTGCAAGGGGAGGCTAAAGAAGCAACAATCGATGAGGAAGGTGTTTTAAGGATTAAGGGAAGGGTATGTGTACCCCGCGTCGATGATTTGATCAACACTATTCTGACGGAGGCTCATAGTTCAAGGTATTCTATACATCCGGGTGCAACCAAGATGTACCGTGACCTAAAGCAACACTTTTGGTGGAGTAGAATGAAGCGTGATATTGTTGATTTTATTGCCAAATGTCCAAACTGTCAACAAGTAAAGTATGAACACTAGAGGCCCGGAGGAACACTTCAGAGAATGCCCATTCCTGAATGGAAGTGGGAGAGAATTGCAATGGATTTCGTGGTTGGTCTTCCAAAGACAATGGGTAAGTATGACTCTATTTGGGTGATTGTTGATAGGTTAACTAAGTCTGCTCATTTCATTCCGGTCAAGGTGACTTACAATGCAGAGAAGTTTGCCAAGATCTATATCTCATAAATCGTTCGATTGCATGCGGAATTGGGTACTAGGTTGGACCTTAGTACGCATTTCACCCTCAGACTGATGGTCAGTCTGAGCGAACGATTAAAGTATTGGAGGATATGCTTCGTGCATGTGTGATAGAATTTGGTGGTCATTGGGATAACTTCTTACCCTTAGCGGAGTTTTCATACAATAATAGTTATCACTCAAGTATTGACATGGCCCCATTTGAAGCATTGTATGGTAGGAGATGTAGGTCTCCCATTGGGTGGTTTGATGCATTTGAGGTTAGACCTTGGGGTACGGACCTTTTGAGGGATTCTTTAGAGAAAGTGAAATCTATTCAAGAAAAGCTTTTAGCGGCGCAAAGTAGGCAAAAAGGAATATGCAGATCGAAAGGTTAGAGACTTGGAGTTTATGGAGGGTGAGTAAGTCTAACTGAAAGTGTCTCCCTTGAAAGGGGTGATGCGGTTTGGAAAAAGAGGTAAACTAAGCCCAACGTATATTGGTCCCTTTGAAGTACTTAAGCGCGTAGGGGAGGTGGCTTATGACTTGTCCTTGCCTCCAGGGCTGTCCGGAGTGCATCTGATATTTCATGTGTCTATGTTGAAAAGATAGCATGGGGATGGAAACTACATTATCCGTTGGGATTTAGTTTTGCTTGATGAGAATTTGTCTTATGAGGAGGAACCTGTTGCTATTTTAGATAGAGAAGTCCGCAAGTTGAGGTCGAGGGAGATTGCATCCATCAAAGTTCAATGGAAAAATTGACCAGTTGAAGAAGCCACTTGGGAAAAGGAGGCTGATATGCGAGAAAGATACCCACACCTGTTTACAGATTAAGGTACTCCTTCTCGCCCTTGTTTTCCTTCTTATGATCATTCGAGGACGAACGATGGGTAAATTGGTATCTATTGTAACGACCTGTTTAGTCGTTTTGAGAAGCAGATTTTATTTCTGGAAAACAAGCTGAGACGACGGACCCCACGACGAACCGTCGCAGGGTCTCGTTTCAAAACACATAGAAATTATGAAATTTGGGTACTGAAATCGACTCTCTGAACTTCGTAACGGAATGGCAGGGCAGACCGTCGTGGGCACGACGGACAGTCACAGACTCTTCAAGGAAATTGAGTCTCTGGACTCTGTGACGGAGCAGCAGGACGGACCGTCGCAGGCACGACGGGCCGTCACAGACTGCGTAATCCCACGCTGGGTCAGAATTCTATAAATGTTTTAAGGGACGTTTTGGACTATTCCTGCTTTAATTATAAAGTTAGTGGTTTAATGTTAATAAGTCTAATTACTTGGGGGTTAAAAGAGGTAACCTTGAGTTAATTAGTGGGGTATTATTGCCATCTTTTATACTTAATTATATGTTAATTAGGGTAAAAGAAAGAGGGTTGGATTAAGAAAAAAATAGAAAGAACAAAGAGAGAAAGGGAGAATCGAACGAGAAAGAGAAACGAGAAGAAGAACAAAGCTTTGGGAAATTGCTTGCTTGATCACTAATCTTCGGTGGAGGTAGGTTATGGTTTTTATGCTATTCATAGTAAACTCTTAATAGCGAATGATATGTGTTGGTAATATTATCTCATCTTCTATATGCTTAATTGTATGCTTGCATGAATGTGACTATATAATTGTGATAAAATAAGCATGATGAAGCTATTGAATCCCAAATCTTGAAAAAACCTAATCTCTTTGTTAATGATGATGCCTTGGTATAGGAGAAGGCTTGATGAACTAAAGTAATGAGAATGATGATGCCTTCGTATGAGAGAAGGCTTGATGAATTGATAGAATGAGATTAGGGGATCGGAGTGTCACGTTCCGACACATAGAATTAAGGGATCGGGTGTCACAAACCGACACGTAGATTTAGGGGATCGGGTGTCACGAACTGACACGTAGATTTAGGTGATCGGGTGTCACGAACCGACACGTAGATTTAGGGGATCGGGTGTCACGAACAGACATGTACATTTAGGGGATCGGGTGTCACGAACTGACACGTAGAATTAGGGGATCGGAGTGTCACGTTCCGACACATAGTAGTAGGGGATCGGAGTGTCACATACCGACACAAGAGGAATAAAGATAATGAGGGAGCGGAGTGTCACGTACCGACACAAGAGGATTAAAGATAATGAATCTTGAAAGATGTAATATACTCAATCTAATGAACCTAATTCCAAATGAGTATGGTATTGAGGCTTGAGTCCTTATTTGTGAACTTAGTGGTATTTATTAATGATGATAGTATTTGTTGTTGCTACATGTTGAGTATTTTAGTTGATTTTATAATATTACTTGATATATACTGTTCTCTATTTTGAGTTGGCCGATAATATCTACTCAGTACCCGTGTTTTGTACTGACCCCTACTTTTATGTTTTCTTCCTTGTTATTTGTAAAGTGCAGCAAAAGGACCGTCGTCTTCAACTCAATCGCAATTCTAGCCAGTCTTCGTCACATCGGATCTTCAGGGTGAGCTAATGCTTCTAGCTTGGACTGGATCTTCTCCTTCATGTCTTGATGCCTTGAAGTTCCGGCATGGACTAGCTTTTACTTGATTTAGCTTCTTAGAATACTCTTAGTTTAGTAATTTTATCATAGATGTTCTTGTGGTGATGACTTCCAGATTTTGGGGAATAATAGATGTTGAATTTTAGAAGTTATTGAATTGGTTTTTATAAATGAGTTTAAGTCTTCAACATTACTTTCTGTTGATATTATATTGAAATGTTAGGGTTTAGAATAGTTGGTTCGCTCACATAGGAGGGTAAGTGTGGGTGCCAGTCGCGGCTAGGTTTTGGGTCGTGACATTACTTGAATATGGTCTTTTAATGAATCAATCTACGTGGTTCCTAAAGTATGTTGGGTCAAATATGAGTTAGATATATTATTATATTAAATACTTCTATGAATGCATTTGTTGGGTTAATGAAGGTTGTATGCATGATTCCCTAGAG
Organism: Solanum corneliomulleri; assembly: GCA_027704805.1. Taxonomy (NCBI): domain Eukaryota; kingdom Viridiplantae; phylum Streptophyta; class Magnoliopsida; order Solanales; family Solanaceae; genus Solanum; species Solanum corneliomulleri. Next base: position 6,009,591 of record JAKWIY010003053.1, on the reverse strand, counting down.
GTCTTAAAGTGATGTTTTAGTGCGGATAGTATGATGGGACATTGTCTATAAGTTGCACAAGGAATCAATAGAGGGTTACTTGAGAATATAAGGAGTTAAAGTAAAAGGAGAGAGTTTAGTGTACACCTGAAATAAGCTCATTCTTACTGTAAAGGTGCTTATTGTAAAGTGGTGACTTATACGCCTTAAATAAAGTGTGGGGGTTTATATGATATTTAGAAAATCTAATATGCCTATATGAAGTATGTAAATTTATTGTATCAATTTTTATGACGTTTTCATAAAAAGGTGTGATGCATGGTTTTGAAAGTAAAAATGTCCCTTTTAATTGCGTGTTTTTGCATGGTTGACATACTTAGTACTTTTTGGTACTAACACCATTTTTCTCTACCCTTTTACACAAAGTGTAAGCTATGTATGCTTAAAGGATTCTATGTGGTCAAGAGGCTGATAGATGTTTCCCATGCTCAAGGGAAGGAGTCCTTAAGATTCAAGGACTACTTATGTTAAAGTTATTATTTAAAGTGATGTAATCACTTAATTAATATTTTATTTTGTGAAGGTACGTGTCCCTAATCGATTCTATGAAGTTGTGTCTAAGAGACGAAATGTAATGACCTGTTTAGTCGTTTTGAGCAGCAGATTTTATTTCTGGAAAACTGGCTGAGACGACGGACCCCACGACGGACCGTCATGGGCACGACGGACCGTCGCAGGGTCTCGTTTCAAAACACATAGAAATTCTGAAATTGGGTACTGAAAATCGACTCTCTGAACTTCGTGACGGAATGGTAGGACGGACCGTCACAGGCGTGACGGAGCGTCACAGGCGTGACGGACCGTCACAGATTAATTAGTGGAAATCTAGTCTCTGAACCTTGCGACGACCTGCAGGACGGACCTTTGCAGGCACGACGGCCCGTCACAGGTTGCGTAATCCCAGTCTGGGTCGGATTTCTTTACACGTTTTAAGGGACGTTTTGGACTATTCCTACTTTAATTATAAAGTTAGAGGGTTAAGGTTAATAAGTCTAATTACTTGGGGGTTAAAAGAGGTAACTTTAAGTTAATTAGTGGGTTATTAGTGTCATCTTTTATTCTTAATTACATACTAATTAGGGTAAAAGAAAGAGGGTTTGAATAAAGAAAATAGAATGAACAAAGAGAGAGATAGGATTGAACGAGAGAGGAGAAACGAAGAGGAAAACACAAGGCTTTGGGAAAATTCTTGCTTGATCACTAGTCTTCGGTGGAGGTAGGTTATGGTTTCCTTTACGATATTCATAGTAAACTCTTAATAGCGAATGATATGTATTGATTGTATTGTAATCCCTGCTATGTGCTTAACTGTATGCTTGCATGAATGTGATTATATAATTGTGATTATATAAGCAGGATGAAGTTATTGAATCCCAAATCTTGTAAAACCCTAATCTCTTTGTTAATGATAATGCCTTGGTATGAGAGAAGGCTTGATGCACTAAAAGTAATGAGATTGATAATGCCTTGGTATGAGAGAAGGCTTGATGAACTAAAAGTAATGAGATTGATAATGCCTTGATATGAGAGAAGGCTTGATGAATTGATAGAATGAGATTAGTGGATCGGAGTGTCACGTTCCGACACATAGAATTAAGGGATCGGGTGTCACGAACTGACACGTAGTATTAGGGGGACCGGGTATCACGAACCGACACGTATATTTAAGGGATCGGGTGTCACGAACCGACACGTAGATTTAGGGGATCAGGTGTCACGAACCGACATGTAGATTTAGGGGATCGGGTGTCACGAACCGACACGTAGATTTAGGGGATCGGAGTGGTCACGTTCCGACACATAGTAGTAGGGGATCGAAGTGTCCACGTACCGACACAAGAGGAATAAGAATATGAGGGAGCGGAGTGTCACGTACCGACACAAGAGAAATAAAGATATGAATCTTGCAAGATGCTAATTACTCAATCTAATGAACATAATTCACAAATGAGTATGGTATTGGGGCTTGAGTCCTCAGTGTGAACTTGACGGTAATTGTTAATGATATAGTACTTGTTGTTGCTACATGTTGAGTATTGTAGTTGGTTTTTATAAATATTACTTGATATAATTGTCTATATTTTGAGTTGGCCGATGATATCTACTCAGTACCTGTGTTTTGTACTGACCCCTACTTTTATGTTTTCTTCTTTGTTATTTGTGGAGTGCAGCAAACGTACCGTCATCTTTAACTTAACCACAATTCTAGCAAGTCTTCGTCACACCGGATCTTCAGGGTGAGCTAATGCTTCTAGCTTGGACTAGATCTTCTTCCTCATGTCTTGATGCCTTGAAGTTTCCGGCATGGACTAGCTTTTACTTGTTTTAGCTATTAGAATACTCTTAATTTAGTCATTTGATAATAGATGTTCTTGTGGTGATGACTTCCAGATTTTGGGGATAATAATAGTTATTGAATTGATTTTATTAATGAGTTAAGTCTTCCACATTACTTTCTGTTGATATTATATTGAAATGATAAGGGTTAGATTGGTTGGTTCGCTCACATAGGAGGGTAAATGTGGGTGCCAGTCACGGCTCGGTTTTGGGTCGTGACACGAAAGAGACATAAAATCTAACTACGTATTATGACTTATATATATATATATATGAAGTGATGTTCTATCACATAATGTGATATGAAAAGTTTTAAATTTTCAGCTAAATTTACCTATGAGTATGCGATGAATGATCACTATGGGCTTGTATAAGACCTTCGATAGCTCAATTACGCCATGTTACTTCTAGGGGGTGCTCCTCAGACCTGACACAAGACCAAGAGCATTAACCGTAACCTAAAATCATAAATGCTAAATCTAAAACCCTATGAAATCCTAAACATAAACTTTAAGCCACCCTAAATTCTATACCCTAAACCCTATTTAAAAAATCTAAATCCTATACCCAAAACGCTAAATGTTTAACGTTATGAATTCCTAAATCCTACAAACTAATGAATAAACACTAAAATCATTTATAACCCCTACAAAACTTAAGCTCTATGCCTTAAATCCTAAAATTATGTCAACCTTAAACCTAAAATACACAAAATTAATTATATACTCTTAATTCTAAATCCTGAAAAAACTATGAAACATTTAACCTTAAAACCCCCTAAATCCCCAAAATACTAAGCACTGAACCTTATAATGTCCTAAAAAATTATATGTTAAACCCTAAAAACAAACACAAAAGAAAAACGCTAAGACACAAACCCTAAATTTAAAAATCCTTAAAATTTAAACATAAAATCCAAAGCCTTAAAGCTTTAAAACAAAGACAAAGTTCGTCATCAAAAACCCTATACTTAATAAAACTATCAGCCCAAAGCCGTAACCTTAAGCCTAAATGGAGAATCTAAAACCCTAATAAACCCAAAACACTAAGCCTTATGAAACAGTAAATCCTATAAGCCCTAAAATAAAATATAAAAATTATTTAAAACCCTTACAAAACCCTAAGATTTTAACCCTTATCCTAAAAACTTGTAGATCCTTTATCTAAAAAACTCATTAAAAACCCTAATAAACACTTCTAAATAATCTAAAATAACTGAAATTTTTTGAATCTACAAACATTAAGTTGAACGCCCTATAAAAACCAATATCATATATTCTAAACTCTACAAAAGACAAAAAAAAGAAAGCACTAAGACCTAAACCCTAAACCTAAAAACCTTAACCTTATAAAACCAAAGCACTTAACTCTAAAAACCTTAACCCAATACCTTAAACCTAAAAACACTATAACCAAACACTATAAATCCTAAGATACCCTAATCCCTAAACCCTAATAAACCCTAAATTCTGTGAACACTAAAATAAACCCTAAATCCATTATAAACCCATCAAAACCCCTAAGTTGTAAATCCAATATCCTAAACCTTACTAAATCTGCTAAAACCTAAAATGAACCATTATACCCATTTAAAACACATACAAAAAACTAAGCTTGACACCTTAAATCCATAAAACCTTCCGAAAAACACACACACAAAAAAAAAAAGCAAAGCCCTCAACCCTAAGAAACACTTAACCATTAAACACCATACATAAACCAAAAAAAAAAAACTAAAAATAAAAAAATCTAATATCTAAACCCTATACTGCCTCAAATCGTATATTCTTAACCCTAAAATACACACGAAAAAAACCTAATCCCTAAGCCCTAGACCTATCAAACGATAAAAAATCATTACCTTAAAAATCCAAATTCCTAATCCCTCAAAACCTTGATAAAACACTTAAAAAAATCCAAAAGCCAAAAAAAGCCTCATCCCTAAACCTTAAACCCTAATTTTAAAACTTTAATCCTTTCACAGAAAAAAAATTCTTAACCCTAATCCATAAAACCTGAACCTAAAAAACACAAAAAATACTCTATACCTTTAACCCTAAACACTAAAAACTATCAACAGTTAACCCTGAAAACCCCCTACACCAAAAAAACATTACGCTCTAAGCCTTATAAAGCAATAAGTCATCCATTCTAAACCGTAAAAAAGTATAAAAAAATTATGACTTAAACCCTAATCACCAAAAATCTAAAAAACATTAACATAACCAGAGACCTAAAGCCTCAAAAATAAGATAAAACTCGTCATCTTAAACCCTTAACTTAATAAAACTGTCAGCCCTAACCTAAAATCCTTTATAAAGTATCTAAAACTCTAAGAACCAAAAACCTTAACTCTTAGAAGGCCGAATATAAATACTAAAAACCATTTTAAACCTCTACGAAACCCTATGAATTAAACCCTGAACGAGAAACACACTAAAATAACTCTAACAAACACTTAACCTTAAAAAAAACATAAAATACCCGAAATTTCCTCAACCTAAAAACAGTAAGATCAAAACCTTATAAAGAACTATATCCTATATACTAAAAAACAAAAAGATACAAAAAAACATAGACCTAAACTCTAAACCAATAAAACAATAAGACCTTTAACCTTATAAAATGAAATCTCTTAACCCTAAAAACCTTAACCCAATACCCTAAACCTAAAAACACCCTAACCTAAAATCCTAAATTCTATGAAACCCTAATCCATAAACCGTAAGAAAACCTAAATTCTATCAACACTAAAATAAACCCTAAATCTATTCTTAACCCATCTAAACCCCTTATCTCTAAGCCGAACATTCCAAACTATAAAAACCACTAAATCCTAAGAAAAGTAAAGTGAACTGTTATAATAATTCAAAACACCCACAACCCCTAAGCTTTAAACGTTATATCCTAAAAATCCATAAACCCTGTTTCAAAAAAAAAATCTTAAGAATAGAACCTTTTGAAACACTTAGCCACTAAAAACCTTAGGAAATCAATTAAAACAACTAAACTTAGAAAATTCTAAAATGTAAACCCTAAATCGTATATCCTAAACCCTATAAACACAAAAAATCTAAGACTTAAACCCTAAACCTATAAAATCCTTAAATACCTTGTAACAACCTGTTTAGTCGTTTGAGCAGCAGATTTTTAATTCTGGAAAAACTGGGCCATACTACGGACACCACGACGGACCGTCGTGGGCACGACGGCCCGTCGAGGGTGTATCGTTGCAACATACTTGGAAATTCTGAAATTGGGTACTGAAAATCGACTCTCTGTAAATTGTGACGGACCTGCAGGACGTGCCGTCACATCCACGACGAACCGTCGTGAGGTTCCGTTGCAAAACACTTCAACTTTTGAGAATTCGGTGCAAGAAACGAGTTTCTGACCGTCAGGACGGAGGAACAGGACGGACCGTCACGGCTGTGACGGGCCGTCACAGGCCACTTGAGCTCGAGGGAGCTGCGACGACCACCGTGACGGACCGTCGCAGGCACGACGGCCCGTCAAAGGTTGCGCAGTCCCAGGCAGTTTAGGATTTCTCCACACGTTTTAAGGGTCGTTTTTGATTATTCTTTCCTTAATTATAAAGATTGAGGGTTAACATTAACAAGTCTAATTACTTAGGGGTTAAAAGGGGTAACCTTAAGTTAATTAGTGGGGTTTATTGTCCTTTTCCACACTTAATTATATGATTAATTAGGGTAAAAGAAAGAGGGTTTGAACATAAGAAAACAAAAGAGAAAGAACAAGAAAGAGAGAGAGGGCAGTCGATCAAAGGGGAGAAAACAAGCTTGGGAAATTCTTGTTGATTTCCATTCTTCGGTGGAGGTAGGTTATGGTTTATGTTACGATATTCGTAGTGAACTCTTAATAGTGAATATTATGTGTTGATAGTATTGTAAACCCTGCTATGTGCTTAAATTGTATGCTTGCATGATTATGATTATGAAATTATGATGAATTAACAAAGTATGATAAAGCTATTGAATCCCAAATCTTGAAAGAACCCTAATTCGCTTGATATATTATATAATAAGATTGATGAGGCCTTAGTATGAAAGAAGGCTTGATAAATTATATAATGATAATGAGGATGCCTTAGTATAAAAGAAGGATTGATGAATTAGGGGATCGGGTGCCACGTTCCGGTACCAGGATAGAATGAATATGAGGATCGGAGTGTCACGTTCCGACACCAGGATAGAATATGAGGATCGGGTGCCACGTTCCGGTACCAGGATAGAATGAATATGAGGATCGAAGTGTCACGTTCCGACACCAGGATAGAATATGAGGATCGGGTGCCACGTTCCGGTACCAGGAAAGTATATGAGGATCGGAGTGCCACGTTCCGGCACCGGGATAGAATTAGAGGAGCGGAGTGTCACGTACCGACACAAGAGGAAGAAAGATAATGAATCTTGAAAGATAATGAATATACTCAATCTAATGAACTTAATTCCCAAATGAGTATGGTATTGAGGCTTGAGACCTCATGTATGAACTTGACGGAAATTGTTAATGATAAAGTAATTGTTGTTGCTACATGTTGAGTATTGTAGTTGATTTACCTTATTATTGATATATATTGTTCCCTATTTTGAGTTAGCCGATGATATCTACTCAGTACTTGTGGTTGTACTGACCCCCTACTTTTACGTTTTCTTCTTTGTTATTGTGTAATGCCAGCAAATGTTCCGTCAACTTCGACTCAGCAGTAGATCAAGCCAGTCTTCACTCCATCGGAAATTCAGGGTGAGCTAATGCGTCTAGCTTGGACTGGATCTTCTTCTTCAAGTCTTGATGCCTTGAACTTCCGGCATGGACTAGTTTCTTTTATTGTCTTAACTTCTTAGACATTCGTAGTTTAGTAATTTTGAGATAGATGTTCTTGTGATGATGACTTCCAGATTTTGGGAATATTAATAATAGTTTTGAGTTGTTTTATTAATGAGTTAAGTCTTCCGCATTTCTTTTGTTGATATTGTATTAAAATGTTAAGGTTGAGATGGGTTGGTTCGCTCACATAGGAGGGTAAATGTGGGTGCCAGTCGCGTCCCCGATTTGGGTCGTGACAGACTTGGTATCAGAGCATTAGGTTCATTGGTCTGATCACACAAGAACAGGTCTAGTAGAGTCTTAAGGAACGGTAGGGGGACGCCTTTACTTTTCCTTGAGAGGCTATAAGACTTTAGGAAAATTCCATTCTTTCATTCTTTCTTTCGTGCTACTACTTGAGTCCAATTGGTATCTAGGTGATACAAATTTGTATCTGACCATCTTCACTCTATTTCGCAGATGGTTAGAACTAGAGCAAAACCGCACCAGCAGCGACAACGGAAAGACATGAAACTACTGAGCCAGCCACTGGGGCTGTGGCTCGAGGAGGAACAGCGGCAAGAGGCCGTGGAAGAGGTCGTGGGAGGACGTCCTCTAGAGGAAGAGGACGAGCCCCTAGCCCATCTGATACTAGGGCGCTGACTCCTCCACCGACTGAGGATGTAGTAAGAGAGGGTGAGGAAGGGGAAACCGAACAAGGGCAGAATGAGGAAATGCCACCCCAACCTACCCCAGAGATGATCAACCAAGTACTTGCTTATCTTAGCGGGTTGTCTGATCAGGGTCAAGCACCTCCAGTGGTTTCTGCCCCAACACCTCCGGTTGCAGAGATACGACATGCGGCTACTATGGCTCCCCGCATGGATGCAACATTGGGAATAGGCACATTTCCACGTCTGACTACTGGGCCTATTATGACAAACGATCAACATGAACTTTTTAGTAAGTTCTTGAAATTGAAACCTCCAGTCTTCAAGGGTGCAGAATCTGAGGATGCTTATGATTTTCTGGTTGATTGTCATGAGCTACTACACAAGATGGGGATAGTGGAGAGGTTTGGTGTCGAGTTCGTGAGCTATCAGTTCCAAGGTAACGCCAAAATGTGGTGGCGTTCACATGTTGAGTGTCAACCAACAGAGGCACCACCAATGACTTGGGAATCATTCTCTACCCTGTTTATGGAGAAATATATTCCAAGGACTTTGAGAGATAGAAAGAGGGATGAGTTCTTGAGTCTGGAGCAAGGTAGAATGACGGTTAATGCATACGAGGCTAAATTTCGCGCACTATCCAGATAAGCCACCCAACTCTGTTTCAGTCCACAAGAACGGATCCGCCGTTTTGTGAAGGGGTTGAGGTCAGAATTGCGGATTTCAGCCTTACAGATAGCGGCAACAGCAACATCCTTCCAAGAGGTGGTAGACTTTGTGATAGAAGTGGAAGGAGTGAAACCGGATGACTTCACCACAACGTCTACATCAAAGAGGTTTCGAAGGGGAGGTGAGTTTAATGGTTCTCACTCTAGAGGACAGAGCTCCGGAGGTTACGCAAGTCGACCAATACAGTCTTCACTACAGACTGTAGTTGGGGGTCCACCTCAGAACGGTCAACACTTCTCTGAGAGGCCGATGCGTGAACCCAGAGAATGTTATGGGTGCGGAGAGATTGGACACATTAAGAGGTATTGTCCAAACCAGAGTTACAGAACCCCACTGACTAGAGGTAGGGGTGGTAATGGTAGAGGTCGTTATTCTGGGAGGGCGTGGGGCCGAGGTAATGGTGGTCACCAGAATGGCAGAGGTGAAGGGCAAAACGGAGCCACTACTACACAACATGGTAGGGGCAACGGACAGACAAATAATGGGGCTCATTGCTACGCTTTCCCTGGGAGATCTGAAGCGGAGGCGTCTGATGTTGTTATCACAGGTAATCTTTTGGTTTGTGATTGCATGGCATCTGTATTATTTGACCCTGGCTCCACGTTTTCATATGTATCTTCATTATTTGCTAACGGTCTAAATTTGCATTGTGAATTACTTGACATGCCTATTCGTGTTTCTACTCCGGTGGGTGAGTCTGTGGTAGTTGAAAAGGTATATAGGTCTTGTTTGGTGAATTTTGTGGGGAGCAACACTTATGTAGATTTGGTCATCTTAGAAATGGGTGACTTTGATGTAATTCTGGGTATGACTTGGCTTTCTCCAAACTTTGCGATTTTGGATTGTAATGCTAAAACGGTGACGTTAGCCAAGCCTGGGACAGATCCGTTAGTGTGGGAGGGTGACTACACTCCCAATCCGGTGCGTATCATCTCCTTTATTCGTGCTCAGAAGATGGTTAGTAAGGGTTGTCTAGCTTTCTTGGCACATCTCAAAGATGACACTACCCAAGTACCTTCGATCGAGTCGGTTTCAGTGGTCTGTGAGTTTTTGGATGTGTTCCCTGCAGATCTTCCCGGTATGCCACCAGATAGGGATATAGACTTCTGCATTGATTTGGAACGCGGTACTCGCCCCATTTCTATACCCCCGTATAGAATGGCTCCCGCCGAATTAAGAGAGTTAAAGGCACAACTTCAAGAGTTGTTGAGCAAAGGCTTCATTAGACCAAGTGCATCTCCTTGGGGTGCTCCGGTGCTGTTTGTGAAGAAGAAGGATGGGAGTTTCCGAATGTGCATAGATTACCGACAGTTGAACAAAGTAACTATTAAGAACAAGTACCCCATTCCTCGCATTGATGACTTGTTCGATCAGTTACAAGGTGCTTGTGTCTTCTCAAAGATTGACTTGAGGTCCGGTTATCACCAATTGAAAATACGAGCAACGGATGTTCCAAAGACTGCTTTTCGAACTAGGTATGGGCATTATGAATTTGTGGTGATGTCATTTGGTCTTACGAATGCCCCTGCTGCCTTCATGAGCTTGATGAACGGGATTTTCAAGCCATACTTGGACCTCTTTGTGATTGTGTTTATTGATGATATACTGATATACTCCAAAAGTAAGAAAGAACATGAGGAGCATCTGAAAATGGTGTTAGAGTTGTTGAGAAAGAAAAAGCTTTATGCGAAATTCTCCAAGTGTGAGTTTGGCTAGATTCAGTGTCCTTCTTGGGGCACGTGGTTTCTAAGGATGGAGTGATGGTGGATCCATCCAAGATTGAGACAGTGAAGAATTGGGTAAGACTACAAACGTGTCAGAAATAAGGAGTTTTTGTGGTTAGCTAGCTAACTACTACTACCGCTGTTCGTCAAGGGATTCTCTTCTATTGCTTCCCAATTGACGAACTTGACTAAGCAGAATGTTCCATTTGTATGGTCAGATGAGTGTGAGGAAAGCTTCCAGAAGTTTAAGACGTTGTTGACTACCGCGCCTATCCTCACCTTGCCGGTAGAGGGTAAAAACTTCATTGTTTATTGTGATGCATCCTATTCTGGGTTGGGTGCAGTGCTAATGCAAGAGAAGAATGTGATTGCTTATGCTTCGAGGCAATTAAAGGTGCATGAACGTAACTATCCGACCCATGATTTGGAGTTGGCCGCGGTAGTATTTGCACTAAAACAATGGAGACACTACTTGTATGGGGTTAAGTGTGAAGTCTACACGGACCATCGTAGCCTACAGTATGTATTCACTCAGAAAGACTTGAACTTGAGACAGAGGAGATGGATGGAACTACTGAAGGACTACGACATCACTATCTTGTATCATCCGGGAAAAGCAAATGTTGTGGCAGATGCTTTGAGTAGGAAGGCCGGAAGCATGGGAAGTCTAGCTCATTTGCAAGCTTCTAGACGCCCATTGGCTAGAGAAGTGCAGATTTTGGCTAATGACCTTATGAGGTTAGAAATAAACGAGAAGGGAGGATTGTTAGCTTGTGTAGAGGCAAAATCCTCTTTCCTTGATCAGATTAAGGGGAAACAGTTTGATGATGAGAAACTAAGGCGAATTCGAGATAAAGTGTTGCAAGGAGAAGCTAAGGAAGCAATAATCGATGGGGAAGGCGTTTTGAGGATTAAGGGAAGAGTATGTGCACCCCGCATCGATGATTTGATCACTACTATTCTTACAGAAGCTCATAGTTCTGGATATTCTATACATCCTGGTGCAACCAAGATGTACCGCGACCTAAAGCAACACTTCTGGTGGAGTAGAATGAAGCGAGATATTGTTGAGTTTGTGGCCAAATGTCCAAATTGTCAACAAGTAAAGTATGAACACCAAAGGCCCGGAGGAACACTTCAGAGAATGCCCATTCCTGAATGGAAGTGGGAGAGAATCGCGATGGACTTCGTGGTTGGTCTTCCAAAGACATTGGGTAAGTATGACTCTATTTGGGTGATTGTTGATAGGTTAACTAAGTATGCTCACTTCATTCCGGTCAAGGTGACCTACAATGCAGAGAAGTTGGCCAAAATCTACATCTCAGAGATCGTTCGGTTGCATGGAGTTCCACTCTCCATCATATCGGATAGAGGTACGCAGTTTACTTCTAAGTTTTGGAGAACATTGCATGCAGAATTAGGTACTAGGTTGGACCTTAGTACGGCGTTTCACCCTCAGACGGATGGTCAGTCTGAGCGAACGATTCAAGTGTTGGAGGATATGCTTCGTGCATGTGTGATAGAGTTTGGTGGCCATTGGGATAGCTTTTTACCTTTGGCAGAGTTTTCATACAATAATAGCTATCACTCTAGTATTGACATGGCTCCATTTGAAGCATTGTATGGGAGGAGGTGTAGATCTCCCATTGGTTGGTTTGATGCATTTGAAGTTAGACCTTGGGGGACTGATCTGTTGAGAGATTCTATCGAGAAGGTGAAAGCTATTCAAGAAAAGCTTTTGGCGGCTCAAAGTAGACAAAAGGAGTATGCGGACCGAAAGGTTAGAGACTTGGAGTTCATGGAAGGTGAACAAGTCTTATTGAAGGTTTCGCCCATGAAAGGGGTGATGCGGTTTGGAAAAAGAGGTAAGCTAAGTCCAAGGTATATTGGACCATTCGAAGTGCTTAAGAGAATAGGGGAGGTGGCTTATGAATTAGCCTTGCCCCCAGGGCTGTCCGGAGTGCATCCGGTGTTTCATGTGTCCATGTTGAAGAGATACCACGGAGATGGAAACTACATTATCCGTTGCGATTCAGTTTTGTTGGATGAAAACTTGACTTATGAAGAGGAACCGGTTGCTATATTAGATAGAGAAGTTCGCAAGTTGAGGTCGAGAGAGATTGCATCCATCAAAGTTCAATGGAAGAATCGACCGGTTGAAGAGGCTACTTGGGAGAAGGAGGCAGATATGCAAGAAAAATACCCACATCTGTTTACAGATTCAGGTACTCCTTTTCGCCATTGTTTTTCTTCTTTTGATCGTTCGGGGACGAACGATGGGTAAATTGGTATCTATTGTAACGACCTGTTTAGTCGTTTGAGCAGCAAATTTTTAATTCTGGAAAAACTGGGCCATACTACGGACACCACGACGGACCGTCGTGGGCACGACGGCCCGTCGAGGGTGTATCGTTGCAACATACTTGGAAATTCTGAAATTGGGTACTGAAAATCGACTCTCTGTAAATTGTGACGGACCTGAAGGACGTGCCGTCACATCCACGACGAACCGTCGTGAGGTTCCGTTGCAAAACACATCAACTTTTGAGAATTCGGTGCAAGAAACGAGTTTCTGACCGTCAGGACGGAGGAACAGGACGGACCGTCACGGCTGTGACGGGCCTTCACAGGCCACTTGAGCTCGAGGGAGCTGCGACGACCACCGTGACAGACCGTCGCAGGCACGACGGCCCGTCACAGGTTGCGCAGTCCCAGGCAGTTTAGGATTTCTCCACACGTTTTAAGGGTCGTTTTTGATTATTCTTTCCTTAATTATAAAGATTGAGGGTTAACATTAACAAGTCTAATTACTTAGGGGTTAAAAGGGGTAACCTTAAGTTAATTAGTGGGGTTTATTGTCCTTTTCCACTCTTAATTATATGATTAATTAGGGTAAAAGAAAGAGGGTTTGAACATAAGAAAACAAAAGAAAAGAACAAGAAAGAGAGAGAGGGCAGTCGATCAAAGGGAGAAAACAAGCTTGGGAAATTCTTGTTGATTTCCATTCTTCGGTGGAGGTAGGTTATGGTTTATGTTACGATATTCGTAGTGAACTCTTAATAGTGAATATTATGTGTTGATAGTATTGTAAACCCTGCTATGTGCTTAAATTGTATGCTTCCATGATTATGATTATGAAATTGTGATGAATTAACAAAGCATGATAAAGCTATTGAATCCCAAATCTTGAAAGAACCCTAATTCGCTTGATATATTATATAATAAGATTGATGAGGCCTTAGTATGAAAGAAGGCTTGATAAATTATATAATGATAATGAGGATGCCTTAGTATAAAAGAAGGCTTGATGAATTAGGGGATCGGGTGCCACGTTCCGGTACCAGGATAGAATGAATATGAGGATTGGAGTGTCACGTTCCGACACCAGGATAGAATATGAGGATCGGGTGCCACGTTCCGGTACCAGGATAGAATGAATATGAGGATCGGAGTGTCACGTTCCGACACCAGGATAGAATATGAGGATCGGGTGCCACGTTCCGGTACCAGGATAGTATATGAGGATCGGAGTGCCACGTTCCGGCACCAGGATAGAAATAGAGGAGCGGAGTGTCACGTACCGACACAAGAGGAAGAAAGATAATGAATCTTGAAAGATAATGAATATACTCAATCTAATGAACTTAATTCCCAAATGAGTATGGTATTGAGGCTTGAGACCTCATGTATGAACTTGACGGAAATTGTTAATGATAAAGTAATTGTTGTTGCTACATGTTGAGTATTGTAGTTGATTTACCTTATTATTGATATATATTGTTCCCTATTTTGAGTTAGCCGATGATATCTACTCAGTACTTGTGGTTGTACTGACCCCCTACTTTTACGTTTTCTTCTTTGTTATTTGTGTAATGCAGCAAACGTTCCGTCAACTTCGACTCAGCAGTAGATCAAGCCAGTCTTCACTCCATCGGAAATTCAGGGTGAGCTAATGCGTCTAGCTTGGACTGGATCTTCTTCTTCAAGTCTTGATGCCTTGAACTTCCGGCATGGACTAGTTTCTTTTATTGTCTTAACTTCTTAGACATTCGTAGTTTAGTAATTTGAGATAGATGTTCTTGTGATGATGACTTCCAGATTTTGGGAATATTAATAATAGTTTTGAGTTGTTTTATTAATGAGTTAAGTCTTCCGCATTTCTTTTGTTGATATTGTATTAAAATGTTAAGGTTGAGATGGGTTGGTTCGCTCACATAGGAGGGTAAATGTGGGTGCCAGTCGCGTCCCCGATTTGGGTCGTGACATACCTTAACAAAAAAAAAACAAGGACTTGAACCCTAACAACCTATATAAAACCCTCAACCTAAAAAGTAAAAATTTAATAAAACCCTAACTCCTAACCCGAGATCCTAAATCCTAAACCTAAAACCCTAAGAAACCCTAAAATCTAAATCTTAAGAAGCCCTATATCCTACAAACCCAAAAAAACCCTTTAAAATCCCTTTAAAATCTTAAGCTTGAAACTCTAGATCCTAAAAATCCGTAAACCATAAACCTAAAACTCACACAATAAAAACATAAGTTCCAAACTCTAATCCTTAAAAAAAACCTAAGAAATAATTAATCTTTAAGAATAAATCTAAAATTTTCTTAACAACCCTAAACATAAAAAAAACTATAAGCTCTAAAACCTATAATTCCCTTAATTGTATATGCTAAATAACCCCAAAAACAAAAAGTATAAACCCTAGACCTATTAAACTATATATAAAAAAAACATAACCTAAAAATAACACAAAGATCTTAACTCCAAACCTTAATGTAAAACCCTAAACCCTTAAAAAACCCTTGACGCTATTAACCCAAAATACAATCATAAAACCATAAATTATCGCTACAAAATAATAATTTGTAAACACCTATATCCTAAAAATTCATAAAACCTATGCTGGAAACACTCAAAAACTCTAAAACAACTAAACCTAAAAAATACTAAGCGCTAAACCCTATAAAGCTCTAAAAGTATATACTAAACCCTAAAACACACACAAAAAATACTTCAGCCCTAAATTCTAAACCTATAAAACCATAATAATAAAACTAACAAATCCTAAGCCCTAAAGCCTTAACACTAAGCCCTAAACCCTAAACACTAAACTAAAACCCTAAATCTTAATATACTCTAAATCCAATAAACCTTAAATTAAACACTAAAATTCATTTCATACGCCTATAAAATCCTAAGCACTAAACCCTTAAACCTAAAAATTAATAAACCATAAACTTAAATAAACAAAAAAAAAAAACCTATGAGCTAATCCTTAACCCCAAAAAAACCCTTAGAAAATAGTAAATCATAAAAAAGTCTAAAAAAAATACTAAATAACTAAATGAAGAAATTCTCAATTCTAAATCTTATTAATCCCAAAATTGTATATTTTAAACCTTAACCCACAAAAAAATCTAAGAATTAAACCCTAAACCTTGAAACCTGAAAAAAGTTTACAAAAAAAACAAAGCCATAATCCCTAAGAACCTAGACAAGCCATTAACCAAAAACAATAAACCTATAAAACTAAAAAAAATCTTAACCGAAAAAACCCAAAGCCTTAAAATACATGTAAGACCCTTAACATAAAAGCCAAAATACAAAAATATAGCAACCCCTAAACCATAAACCCTAACCTAAAATGATAAATCCTAAATCAAAAACTCTAAGAAATCCTAAACCCTAACCTTAAGAAACCTAAAATATAATACTCTAAATGTTATCCAAATGTCTAAATCCTATACAGAAAAACCCTAAGAAATTCTAAACCTTAAGAAACCCAAATGATATACCCTAAACCCTATCAAAAAACTCTAAATTATATACCCAAAACCCTAATAAACCCTAAACTTTGAACCTTATGAAACCCTGAGTCCTATAAAACCTAAAATAAACTCTAAAACCGTTTAAAACCCTTACAAAATCCAATCTCTAAACCTTCAATCCTAAAAATTCATAAACCCTAAACCTTAACCCCCCCCCCCCCAAAAAAAAAAAATATACCCTTAGCCTTAAACCCTAAAAAAATATGCAACACTAACCCTAAAAAAACCTAAACCCAAAATACTCTAAGCTTTGAACCTGATAAAGGCATAAATTATATATGCTAAACCCTAAAAAAAAAACTAAGACTTAAACCCTAAACATAAAAAATCCTAAAAATTTTTAATCCAAAAACCCAAAGCCCTAAAGTCATAAAACAAAGACAAAAACAGTCATCTAAAATCCTAAAATTAATAAAACCATCAACCCTAACCTCCAAGCCCTAACCTAAAACACTAAATCTAAAATCAAAACGCTAAGTAACCCAAAACTCTAAACCATACCAAACCTCAAATCCTATAATACCTAAAATAAATCTTGAAAATTATTTAAAACCCTACAAAACACTATATTTAAACCCAAATCTCAAAATTTTGTAAGCCATAAAGCGAAAAAATAGAACAAAACCCTAAGAAACACATAAACTTAAAAAACCTAAAATACCCAAAATTCCGTCAACATAAAAACACTTAGCTCAAAACCCTATAAATACCTTTATTGTATATGCGAAACCCCAAATAAGACAATAAAAATACTAAGACCTAAAACATAAACCTATAAAATCTTAAAATATTAACCAATAAAAACCAATGACCTTAACCCTAAAAACCTTAACCAAATATCCTAAACATAAAAACATTGTACATAAAATACAAAATCCTATGAAACCGTATACCTAAACATAAAGAAACCCTAAATTCTACAAACACTAAAATAAAGCCAAAATCCTTTCTAAACCCATCGAGAACCCTACACTCTAAACGGAACATCCTAAACCTTACTAAATCTTGTAAAACCAAAAATAAACTCTTAAAACTATTTAAAACACCTATACAACCCTAGGATTGAAACCTATTATCTTAAAAATTGATAAACGTTATTTTTTAAAAGCATAAAAGATACTAAGCCCAAAAGAAACTGCACCTAAAAACCTCCAAAATCAAAACCCTATATCATATATACTAAACCCTAAAAACAAAACAAAAAACCTAAGCCTATAAAACCCTAAAATGCCTTAACAAAAAAATCAAAAACTCTAAACCCTAAAAACCAAAATAAAATACTTAACCTTAAACGCAAAATTGAAGAAAACCCTAAACTAAGTGCCTAAATCCTCACGAAAACCCTAAGAAACCCTAAGAAACACTTAATCCTTGAGAACCCCGAAAATCACAAAAAAACTCTTAACAAAACTTAACATAAAAAAACTCTTAAGTTCTAAAATCTACAAAGCCCTAAATCGTAAATACTAAATCCCCAAAAATACATAAATTGTAAACCCTAAACCGATAAAACCATACAAAAACATAGCCTAATAATAACGCAAATCTCTTAACCCCAAACCCTAACCTAAAATCCTAAATGCTAAACCTAAGACCATAAACCTTACAAAACTCTAAATCCCATAAAGCTTGATTAAAACCTAATACAAAACAATAATTTGTAAACCCTAAACCCAAAAAATCCATGTAACCAAAGTTGAAACCATACTAAAATCCTCTAAAAACCTTAAAAAAAATAAACCTAAAAAACTTTAAACCCTAAACCCTATAAAGCTCTGAATCCTGTACGCAACCCCTAAACGCACAAAGCAACTTCGGCCCTGCATCAGAAACATAAAAAACCACAAACAATATAAACCTAAGAAACCATAAGACGTAAAGCCTTAACACTGAGCCCTACAACTTAAACTCTAAATAAAAACCAAAAAACCCTAAACCTTAAGAAGCCCTAAATCAATTTATACTCCTCAAAAACCCTAAGCTCTGAAACCTAAAACCTAAAAACACATAAACCTTAAATTTTTAAAAACACGAAAAACTCTATGCGGTAATCCTTATCCCTAAAAAAACCATAAGAACCACTTAACCATAAAAAACTCTCAAAAAACAAAAACACCCAAATGAAAAAATTCAAAAGTCTAAAACCTATAAATCCCTAAATTGTATATTCTAAGCTCTAACAACACAAAAACACAAAAACCTAAATCCTAAACCTAGGACCCTAAAAAACCTTAACAAAAAATACTCTAAGTTATAAACCCTAAGAACCTATAGAAAACACTAAATTCAAAACCCTAAACCCATAAAACTGTTATCCGTAAAGCCTAAAACATTGATAAACCCTTAACCTAAAATTCGAAACAAAAAATATAATAAGCCCTACAACGTAAACCCTTACCTATAATCAAAAATCTTAAATCTAAAATCCTATGAAATCCTTAATCGTAAACTTTAAAAAACCCTAAATCCTATACCGTAAACCGTATCTAAAAACTCTATACCCGAAAATCAAAAACCTAAGAAACCTTAAATGTTGGACATTATGAAACCCTAAATCCTAGAAATTTATAAACCCTAAACCCAAAAAAATAATAATTTATATATCCTTAGCCCCAAATCCTTAAAAACTATGCTACATTTAACCCTTAAAACCCCTTAAGTCAACAAAACACTGAGCCCTGAACCTTATAAAGTCATAAATCCTATATTTTTATCCCTAAAACGCACAAAAAATCCTAAGACTTAGGCCTTAACCTTAAAAAATCCAAAAAAAAACATTAACCTAAAAAACCAAAGCCTTAAAGTTGTAAAACTAAAACAAAATCCGTCGTCTAAAACACTAAACTTAATAAAACCATCAGTCCAAAACCAAAAGTCATAACCGTAAACCTTAAATCTAAAATGACCTAAGAATCCCAAAACCCTAAACCTTAAGAATCCGTAAATACTATAAGCCTAAAATAAATCCTAAAAATTATTTAAAACTCTCACAAAACCATAAGATTCAAACACTAATTCTAAAGATTTGTAAATCGTAAACCTAAAAAGCACAAAAAAAAAGCCTAAGAAACACTTAAACTTTTAGAAACATAAAATAACCGAAGTTCCCTGAATCTAAAAAACTAAGATGAACACCACATAAAGTCCAATATCATATATGCTAAACTCTAAAAAATATTTTTTTTTAAAAACTATTAGTCCTAAGCCCTAAACTTATCACCTTAAAACAATAATTTATTAAAACGAAAGAACTTAACCCTAACCAAAAAGCCTAAATCCTAAGAAAACCTAATGCCTAAACCTTAAGAAACCCTAACTTCTTTGAACACTAAAATAAACCCTTAATCTATTATAAATCCATCAAGTATTGTAAGCTGAAACCCAACATACTTGACCTTCTAAATCCTGTAAAACGTAAAATGAAACATTATAACCATTTAAAACACATAAAAACACTAATTTTGAAATCCTAAATCCTAATGTTCCATAAACCCTATTTTTAAAAAATACAAAAAAAAAACACCTAAGCCCTCAAGCGTAAGAGATACTAAACCATAAAAACCTTAGAAAACCCAGAAACAACTAAACCTAAAAACCTCTAAAATATAGACCCTATAAAGCCTTAAATCGTGCATGCATAACTATAAAACACACAAAAGAAAGATAAGTCCTAAGTCTTAAACCTATCAAATGATACAAAAATCTTAACCTTACAAACCCAAAGACCTAAACCATCAAAACCTAAATTAAACTCTTAACAAAAATCCTAAACCCAGAGAAACCTTTATCCCTAATCTAAAAATTTGAACCTATACCTTGAAAAAATTTATAAGCCCCAAACCCTTACCCCTAACCCATAAACCCTAAACCTAAAAAACACAATAAAATCTATTTACCCTTATCCCATAACCCTTAATAACTATGAAACGCTTAACCCTAAAAAACCCGTACACCCAAAAAACATTAAACTCTTGGCCTTATAAAGTCCTAAATCATATAAGTTAAAACCTAAAAAAATTCAAAAAAAAAAAACCTAAGACCTAAAACCCTAAACTTAAAAAATCCAGAAAAACATTAAACTAACAATCAAATGAACTAATGCCTTGAAACAAGGACAAATATAGTCATCCAAAACCCTAAACATAATAAAGCCGTCATCCGTAAATTGAAATCCCTAATCGAAAACCCAAATAAAAAAATCAAAATCCCTATGAACCAAAAACCCTAAACCATACGAAATTCTAACTCCTATAAGCCTTAAAGTAAATTCTACTAAACATTTGAAACCCCTAACAAACACAAAGATTTAACCATAATAAAAAAAATAAAACCTTAAACCTGAAACACACAAAAATAACCCTAACAAACAATTAAAAAGTTAAAATACCTGAAATTTCCTCAACCTAAAAATACTACTTCAAAACCTTTAAAGCCTTATATCATATATACTAAAATGTTAACAAATACAAAAATAATAATATTATGACCTATACCTAAAGCATATAAAACCATAATAACCTTAACCTAGTAAGATTAAAGCCCTTAACCCTAAAAATCTTAACCCAATACCCTTAAACTGAAAATACACTAATTTAAAACCCTAAATTCTAAGAACTTGAGTAGTAATTTTTTGGAAATAATGAAAATCCGGAAAATTGTTTAAGTTAGGAAAGGTGAGTTTTTGGTAAACGTCGAAAGGACATAACTCCTAAATTAGGATGAGTTAGGTGTATTTCTTGATATGGTTTGAAAGAGCTTGAAATGATTTTTCCCAATCCCTTGAGTTTGCGCGATTCCAGATCATATGAGTGGGTTATGCTCTTTCAAAGTTGTGTTGTATGAATAAGGAAAGTATATTATGGAATTTGGACGGATAATTTAGTCGTTTCCTTACCTTATTATTCTAATTCGTTTTTAAGAGTTCAATTGGGCTAAAGTAAAATTTTAGTCAGTTTTAGAGAAGTGAATTTTTCTCTAAGGCTTGGAGAAAAGAGAAAGGAGAAGAGGAAACAAGAATATTCAAGACTAGTTCAAGATTCGTAAAAGATTCTCCGAGATTTACTTGTGCATTTCATAGGGGGTGATCCTACAATGTATGTAAGATGCGTCAATCATGATTTATTTAAGCGAATTTAAGTTCTTTAAAGATTAGAAGTTGAGTTCTTAATGCATATTTTTAAGTTCTATTAAAATATTTTTCTTATTAAATGGTTGAGGAGTTGTTTAATCCTAATGTGTGACTTTAGGTTTGATTTTGACTAAAATCCTCTATACATTGAACATTTAATAGATTATATTATTTTGGAAAAGACCCTGTAGAGTTTACAGGGTTTAGATTTGTAAACCAAAGAAGAAATTTCATATGCCGAGATTTAGAAGTGCCTTCGGGTTGCTTAGTTAGTCCCAGTTTAAGGAATTTCTGTTTCACGTATGGAGTTGAAATGGAGCATTATGCCTCAAAAGACGTTTTTTGAACAAAATTTTAAAACATTATAAAATTAATCCTAAACAACATGAGATCACTCCAATCACAATTCGTACTCCTTGAATCTATAATTGCATTCAAAGACTAGTTAAGAGTCAAGTCTAGAGTAGATAAGATAAAAGTTAAGAGAAGTTAAGGGTCAAGTTAAAATATAATCATAAAATTTAGGGTTTAATAGTTTTATAATATTCAAAGTTTAGGGTTTCTAAGTGTTTTTGTTATATGATCTTGAGTTTTTGTATCGGGTTAAGTGTTTCTTATGGTTTAGGGTTTAGGATTTCTTGTAGTTTTAGATTTATGATTTATGGTTTTAGGTTAGGATTTATGAACTAAGATAAACTAGAGCCTCAAATGAAACTTATCAGTAAATAACTTGTTAAAATAATATAGTACAACCTTTGGAGTCATTGTTAATGATTTTGGAATTCAAAGGTCATGGGAAGACAAAGATATCCAGAAACTTGTCTTTTGTGTGCTAGTGTGTTCTAGGATGGTTGCCTTATTTTTATGTGTTTCTTGGAGTCTAAAAAAGTAAAGGTGGCCCTACTATCTTAAGAAACACATTTAGGGTGAAAACATCCTCGAAAAAATCCCCAAGGACCAACCAAAGGTTCTTTGAGGAGGACCTAAATGTTTGCCAAGAAAGTTGTCGAGTAGATGGTTTTTGGGACTGCCTGCGCATTGTGATGCCTTCAATTACATGCAAGAATTTCTCCTTGTGATGTGGAATATTCATGAACCCCTCTGTCACAAATTAAATTCAAGAACCAAGATTTGAAAGTGCCTCCGCGAAGCGCAACCATTTCCCTGATTTGGTCTCGTTGTTTACAAGTGAATTTGGACGTTTCTAAAAGTCCAAATTAGTGTAAGGGTACTTTGGGTAGTTTTAGTCTTGGTTACAAATGGTTTTAGGTCTTTTTTACCCCTATTCCTAAGTATAATACATAAATATCCAATGAGAATTAAAAAAATCAAAACCCTCTTCTCTTCAAAAAATTATCTCGAAACTCTATTGGAGGCAATGCTCAAGCTAAATCTCAATCTAAAAGATGGATTTTGAAGTGCTTTCTTCTCCAAATTTCGTGGGATTTTATTATATATGGTAACCCTTTACCCTTGGATAAACTTTCATTCAAGGAGTTGTTTCAAAGATTTTATTAAGTGTTTTATCTAGGTTTTAAGGGTCTGGGTCTTTGGGTTTAGGATTTAGGGCTTAGATTCTTTTTTATGTGTTTTAGGGTTAAGCATTTACGATTTAAGGCTTTATAGGGTTTAGATTTTAGAGATTTTTTTATGTTTAGTTCATTTGCGGTTACTAAGGTTTTTAATGTTTAAGTGTTTCGTAGGGATGAGGGATTAGTTTTTTTTTGTTTTTTAGAAAACAGGTTTATGGATTTTTAGGATTTAGGGTTTCAAGCTTAGTATTTTGTATGTGTTTTCAATGGTTATAAGTGTTCATTTTAGGCTTTATAGTATTTAGTGAGGTTTAGGATATCGAGTTTAGAGCTTAGGGTTGTCAATGGGTTTATGAGGGATTTAGGATTTTTGTAATGCTAATAGAATTTAGGGTTTCTTAAGGTTTAAGGATTAGGTGTTTTTAGAATGTCGTGTTTTAGGGTAAGGGCTTTTTAGGTTTAGGCTATTAGGTTATGGTTTTTAGAATTAATAGCTTTGTTTTTATAAAGTTATGTTTTTTGGGATTTTATATGTTTAGGGTCTAGGTCTTAGTGTGTTTTCGTTTTCTATAGGGTTTCACATATATGATATATGGCTTTATAGGGTTTTGAGCATTGTGTTTTTAGGTTGTATGAATTTCGGGTATTTTAGGTATTCTTAAAGTGTAACGACCTGTTTTGTCGTTTTGAGCAGCAGATTTTATTTCTGGAAAACTGGCTGAGATGACGGACCCCACGACGGACCGTCATGGGCACGACGGACCGTCGCAGGGTCTCGTTTCAAAACACTTAGAAATTCTGAAATTGGATACTGAAAATCGACTCTCTGAACTTCGTGACGGAATGGCAGGACGGACCGTCACAGGCGTGACGGACCGTCACAGGCGTGACGGACCGTCACAGATTCTTCAGTGGAAATCCAGTCTCTGAACCTTGCGACGACCTGTAGGACGGACCGTCGCAGGCACGACGGGCTGTCACAGGTTGCGTAATCCCAGTCTGGGTCGGATTTCTTTACACGTTTTAAGGGACGTTTTGGACTATTCCTACTTTAATTATAAAGTTAGAGGGTTAAGGTTAATAAGTCTAATTACTTGGGGGTTTAAAAAGATAACCTTAAGTTAATTAGTGGGTTATTATTGCCATCTTTTATTGTTAATTACATGCTAATTAGGGTAAAAGAAAGAGGGTTTGAATAAGAAAATAGAAAGAACAAGAAGGGAGAGAGAGAGAGTCGATCAAAAAGAGGAAAACACAAGGCTTTGGGAAAATTCTTGCTTGATCACTAGTCTTCTGTGGAGGTAGGTTATGGTTTCCTTTACGATATTCATAGTAAACTCTTAATAGCGAATGATATGTATTGATAGTATTGTAAACCCTGCTATGTGCTTAACTGTGTGCTTGCATGAATGTGATTATATAATTGTGATTATATAAGCATGATGAAGTTATTGAATCCCAAATATTGCAAAACCCTAATCTCTTTGTTAATGATAATGCCTTGGTATGAGAGAAGTCTTGATGAACTAAAAGTAATGAGATTGATAATGCCTTGATATGAGAGAAGGCTCGATGAATTGATAGCATGAGATTAGTGGATCGGAGTGTCACGTTCCGACACATAGAATTAAGGGATCGGGTGTCACGAACCGACACGTAGTATTAGGGGGACCGGGTGTCACGAACCGACATGTAGATTTAGGGGATCGAGTGTCACGAACCGACACGTAGATTGAGGGGATCGGGTGTCACGAACCGACACGTAGATTTAGGGGATTGGAGTGTTACGTTCCGACACATAGTAGTAGGGGATCAGAGTGTCACGTACCGACACAAGAGGAATAAAGAATATTAGGGAGCGGAGTGTCACGTACCGACACAAGAGAAATAAAGATAATGAATCTTGAAAGATGCTAATACACTCAATCTAATGAACATAATTCCCCAAATGAGTATGGTATTGAAGCTTGAGTCCTCATGTGTGAACTTGACGGTAATTGTTAATGATATAGTACTTGTTGTTGCTACATGTTGAGTATTGTAGTTGGTTTTATAATATTACTTGATATATATATTGTCTTCTATTTTGAGTTGGCCAATGATATCTACTCAGTACCCGTGTTTTGTACTGACCCGTACTTTTATGTTTTCTTCTTTGTTATTTGTGGAGTGCAGCAAACGTACCGTCATCTTCAACTCAACTGCAATTCTAGCCAGTCTTCGTCACACCGGATCTTCAGGGTGAGCTAATGCTTGTAGCTTGGACTGGATCTTCTTCCTCATGTCTTGATGCCTTGAAGTTTCCGGCATGGACTAGCTTTTACTTGTTTTAGCTTTTAGAATACTCTTAGTTTAGTCATTTGATAATAGATGTTCTTGTGGTGATGACTTCTAGATTTTGGGGATAATAATAGTTATTGAATTGATTTTATTAATGAGTTAAGTCTTCCGCATTACTTTCTGTTGATATTATATTGAAATGTTAAGGGTTAGATTGGTTGGTTCGCTCACATAGGAGGGTAAAATTTGGGTGCCATTCGCGGCTCGGTTTTGGGTCGTGACAAACTTGGTATCAGAGCATTAGGTTCGTTGGTATCATCACACAAGAACGAGTCTAGTAGAGTCTTAAGGAACGGTAGGGGGACGCCTTTACTTTACTTTGACAGGCTATAAGACTTTAGGAAAATTCCATTCTTTCTTTCTTTCTTTCGTGCTACTACTTGAATCCAATTGGTATCTAGGTGATACTAATTGGTATCTGACCATCTTCACTCTATTTCGCAGATAGTTAGAACTAGAGCAACGACTGCGCCAACACCAACACCGGCAAGACAAGAAACGTCTGAGCCAGCCACTGGGGGTGTGGCTCGAGGAAGAGCAGTGGCAAGAGGCCGTGGTAGAGGTCGTGGGAGGACGTCCTCTAGAGGAAGAGGACGAGAACCTAGTCCATCTGATGCTAGGGCGGTGACTCCTCCACCGACTGAGGAGGTAGTAAGAGAGGGTGAGGAAGGGGAGAATGAACAAGTGCAAAATGAGGAATTTCCACCCCAACCTACCCAAGAGATGATCAATCAGGTTCTTGCTTATCTTAGCGCGTTATCTGATCAGGGTCAGGCACCTCCAGTGTTTTCTGCACCAACGCCTCCGGTTTCAGAGGTACGACATGCCGCTGCTGGGGCTCCCCGCATGGATGCCTCATTGGAGATAGGCACGTTTCCTCGTCTGACTACGGGGCCCATAATGACAAATGATCAGCATGAGCTTTTCAGTAAGTTCTTGAAATTGAAACCTCCACTCTTCAAGGGTGCTGAATCTGAGGATGCCTACGATTTTCTAGTTGACTGTCATGAGCTACTACACAAAATGGGTATAGTAGAACGGTTTGGTGTTGAGTTTGTGACTTATCAGTTCCAAGGAAACACCAAAATGTGGTGGCGATCACATGTTGAGTGTCAACCGGCAGAGGCAACACCTATGACTTGGGCATCATTCTCTATCTTGTTTATGGAGAAGTATATCCCACGGACCTTGAGGGATAGGAAAGGAGATGAGTTCTTGAGCCTAGAGCAAGGTAGGATGTCGGTTACTGCATATGAGGCTAAGTTCCGTGCACTATCCAGATACGCCACCCAACTTTGTTTCAGTCCACAAGAGCGGATTCGCCGTTTCGTGAAGGGGTTGAGGTCAGAGTTGCGGATTTCAGCCTTACAGGTAGCGGCTACGGCAAAATCCTTCCAAGAAGTGGTAGATTTTGTGGTAGAGGTGGAAGGAGTAAAGCCAGATGAATTCACCATGGCATCGACATCAAAAAGGTTTCGAAAGGGAGGTGAGTTTAATTGTTCTTACTCTAGAGGACAGGGTTCCGGAGGTTACTCAGTTCGACCGATTCAGTCTTCACTACAGACTGTAGTTGGGGGTCCACCTCAGACCGGTCAGCACTTCTCTGAGAGACCTATGCTTGACTCAATAGAGTGTTATGGATGTGGGGAGACTGGACATATTAGGAGGAATTGTCCAAAACAGAGTTATAGACCCCCAATAGCTAGAGGTAGAGGTGGTCATGGTAGAGGCCGTTATTCTGGAGGACGTGGTGGTCGAGGTAATGGTGGTCACCAAAACGGCCGGGGTGATGGGCAAATTGGAGCCACTACATCACAACATGGTAGAGGCAATGGACAGACAGACGATAGGGGCCATTATTACGCTTTCCCTGGGCGGTCTGAAGCGGAGGCATCTGATGCTGTTATCATAGGTAATCTTTTGGTTTGTGATTGCATGGCTTCTGTATTATTTGACCCCGGATCCACATTTTCTTATGTATCTTCCTCATTTGCTAGTGGTCTTAATTTACATTGTGAATTACTTGACATGCCTATTCGTGTTTCTACTCCGGTGGGTGAGTCTGTGATAGTTTAAAAAGTGTATAGGTCTTGTTTGGTGACTTTTGTGGGGAGTAACACTTATGTAGATTTGGTTATCTTAGAAATGGTTGACTTTGATGTAATTCTGGGTATGACTTGGCTTTCTCCGAATTTTGCGATCTTGGATTGTAACGCTAAGACTGTGACGTTAGCCAAGCCTGGGACAGATCCGTTAGTGTGGGAGGGCGACTACACTTCCAATCCGGTGCGTATCATCTCCTTTCTTCGTGCTAAGAAAATGGTTAGTAAAGGGTGTTTAGCTTTCTTGGCACATCTCAAGGATGACACTACCCAAGTACCTTCGATCGAGTCGGTTTCGGTAGTCCGTGAGTTTTTGGATGTGTTCCCTGCAGATCTTCCTGGTATGCCACCAGATAGGGATATTGACTTCTTTATCGATCTTGAACCGGGTACTCGCCCCATTTCTATACCCCCTTATAGAATTGCTCCCGCGGAGATAAGAGAGCTAAAGGCCCAACTTCAAGAGTTGTTGAGCAAAGGCTTCATTAGACCAAGTGCATCTCCTTGGGGTGCTCCGGTTTTGTTTGTGAAGAAGAAGGATGGGAGTTTTCGGATGTGCATAGACTACCGGCAGTTGAACAAGGTAACTATTAAGAACAAGTATCCTCTTCCTCGCATTGATGACTTGTTCGATCAGTTACAAGGTGCTTGTGTCTTCTCTAAGATTGACTTGAGATCCGGTTATCATCAATTGAAAATACGGGCAACGGATGTACCAAAGACTGCTTTTCGAACCAAGTATGGGCTCTACAAATTTGTAGTGATGTCATTTGGTCTTACGAATGCCCCTGCTGCGTTCATGAGCTTGATGAACGGGATTTTTAAGCCATATCTGGATCTCTTTGTAATCGTATTTATTGATGATATACTGATATACTCTAAAAGTAAGAAGGAACATGAGGAGCATTTAAAAATTGTATTGGAAATGTTGATGGAGAAAAAGCTTTATGCCAAGTTCTCTAAGTGTGAGTTTTGGCTAGATGCCGTGTCCTTCTTGGGGCATGTAGTTTCTAAGGATGGAGTGATGGTGGACCCTTCTAAGATTGAGACAGTGAATAATTGGGTAAGACCCACTAATGTGTCAGAAATAAGGAGCTTTGTTGGTTTAGCTAGCTATTACCGTCGATTTGTCAAGGGATTCTCTTCCATTGCTTCCCAATTGACGAACTTGACTAAGCAGAATGTTCCATTTGTATGGTCGGACGAATGTGAGGAAAGCTTTCAGAAGCTCAAGACTTTGTTGACTACCGCACCTATCCTTACCTTGCCAGTAGAGGGTAAGAACTTCATTGTTTATTGTGATGCATCCTATTCTGGGTTGGGTGCATTGCTAACGCAAGACAAGAATGTGATTGCTTATGCTTCAAGACAATTAAAGGTGCATGAACGTAACTATCCGACCCATGATTTGGAATGGGCCGCGGTAGTATTCGCATTAAAGCAATGGAGGCATTATTTATATGGGGTTAAGTGTGAAGTTTATACGGATCATCGTAGACTACAGTATGTCTTTACTCAGAAAGATTTGAACTTGAGACAAAGGAGATGGATGGAACTACTGAAGGACTACAATATCACTATTTTGTATCATCCGAGGAAGGCGAATGTTGTAGCGGATACTTTAAGTAGAAATGCGGGAAGCATGGGAAGTCTAGCTCACTTGCAAGTTTCTAGACGCCCATTGGCTAGAGAGGTTCAGATTCTGGCTAATGACCTTATGAGGCTAGAAGTGAATGAGAAGGGAGGATTTTTGGTTTCTGTGGAGGCAAGATCTTCCTTCCTTGACAAGATTAAGGGAAAGCAGTTTAATGATGAGAAATTGATCCGGATTCGAGATAAAGTGTTGCAAGGAGAGGCTAAAGAAGCAACAATCGACGATGAAGGTGTCTTGAGGATTAAGCAAAGGGTGTGTGTACCCCGCGTCGATGATTTGATCAACACTATTCTGACAGAGGCTCATAGTTCAAGGTATTCGATACATCCAGGTGCAACCAAGATGTACCGTGACCTAAAGCAACACTTTTGGTGGAGTAGAATGAAGCGTGATATCGTTGATTTTATTGCCAAGTGTCCAAACTGTCAACAAGTAAAGTATGAACACTAGAGGCCCGGAGGAACACTTTAGAGAATGCCCATTCCTGAATGGAAGTGGGAGAGAATTGCAATGGATTTTGTGGTTGGTCTTCCAAAGACAATGGGTAAGTATGACTCTATTTGGGTGATTGTTGATAGGTTAACTAAGTCTGCTCATTTCATTCCGGTTAAGGTGACTTACAATGCAGAGAAGTTAGCCAAAATTTACATCTCAGAAATTGTTCGATTACATGGAGTTCCACTCTCCATCATATCAGATAGAGGTACGCAGTTTACTTCTAAGTTTTGAAAAACATTGCATGCGGAATTCGGTACTAGGTTGGACCTTAGTACTGCGTTCCATCCTAAGACCGATGGTCAGTCTGAGCGAACGATTCAAGTATTGGAGGACATGCTTCGTGCATGTGTGATAGAATTTGGTGGTCATTGGGATAACTTCTTACCCTTAGCGGAGTTTTCCTACAATAATAGTTATCACTCGAGCATTGATATGGCCCCATTTGAAGCATTTTATGGTAGGAGATGTAGGTCTCCCATTGGTTGGTTTGATGCATTTGAGGTTAGACCTTGGGGTACGGACCTTTTGAGGGATTCGATAGAGAAAATGAAATCTATTCAAGAAAAGCTTCTAGCGGCGCAAAGTAGGCAAAAAGAATATGTAGATCGAAAGGTTAGAGACTTAGAGTTCATGGAGGGTGAACAAGTCTTGTTGAAAGTTTCGCCAATGAAAGGGGTGATGCGGTTTGGTAAAAGAGGTAAGCTAAGCCCGAGGTACATTGGACCATTTGAAGTACTCAAGCGAGTAGGGGAGGTGGCTTATGAGCTAGCCTTGCCCCTAGGGCTGTCCGGAGTGCATCCGGTAGTCCATCTGTGTATGTTGAAAAGATACCATGGGGATGGAAACTACATTATCCGTTGGGATTCAGTTTTGCTTGATGAGAATTTGTCTTATGAGGAGGAGCCTGTTTCTATTTTAGATAGAGAAGTTCGATAGTTGAGGTCAAGGGAGATGGCATCCATCAAGGTGCAATGGAAGAATCGACCGGTTGAAGAAGCCACTTGGGAGAAGGAGGCAGATATGCAAGAAAGATACCCACACCTGTTTAAAGATTCAGGTACTCCTTCTCGCCCTTGTTTTTCTTCTTGTGATCGTTCGGGGACGAACGATGGGTAAATTGGTATCTATTGTAACGACCTGTTTAGTCGTTTTGAGCAGCAGATTTTATTTCTAGAAAGCTGGCTGAGACGATGGACCCCACGACGGACCGTCATGGGCACGACGGACCGTCGCAGGGTCTCGTTTCAAAACACTTAGAAATTCTGAAATTTGGTACTGAAAATCGACTCTCTGAACTTCGTGACGGAATAGAAGGACGGACCGTCACAGGCGTGACGGACCGTCACATATTCTTCAGTGGAAATCCAGTCTCTGAACCTTGCGACGACCTGCAGGACGGACCGTCGCAGGCACGACGGGCCGTTACAGGTTGCGTAATCCCAGTCTGGGTTGGATTTCTTTACACGTTTTAAGGGACGTTTTGGACTATTCCTACTTTAATTATAAAGTTAGAGGGTTAAGGTTAATAAGTCTTATTACTTGGGGGTTAAAAGAGGTAACCTTAAGTTAATTAGTGGGTTATTATTGCCATCTTTTATTCTTAATTACATGCTAATTAGGGTAAAAGAAAGAGGGTTTGAATAAGAAAATAGAAAGAACAAGAAGGGAGAGAGAGAGAGTCGATCAAAAAGGGGAAAAAACAAGGCTTTGGGAAAATTCTTGCTTAATCACTAGTCTTTGGTGGAGGTAGGTTATGGTTTCCTTTACGATATTCGTAGTAAACTCTTAATAGCGAATGATATGTATTGATAGTATTGTAAACCCTGCTATGTGCTTAACTGTGTGCTTGCATGAATGTGATTATATAATTGTGATTATATAAGCATGATGAAGTTATTGAATCCCAAATCTTGCAAAACCCTAATCTCTTTGTTAATGATAATGCCTTGGTAAGAGATAAGGCTTGATGAACTAAAAGTAATGAGATTGATAATGCCTTGGTATGAGAGAAGGCTCGATGAATTGATAGAATGAGATTAGTGGATCAGAGTGTCACGTTCCGACACATATAATTAAGGGATAGGGTGTCACGAACCGACACGTAGTATTACGGGGACAGGGTGTCACGAACCAACACGTAGATTTAGGGGATCGGGTGTCACGAACCGACACGTAGATTTAGGGAATCGGGTGTCACGAACGGACACGTAGATTTAGGGGATCGGAGTGTCACGTTCCGACACATATTAGTAGGGGATCTGTGTGTCACGTACCGACACAAGAGAAATAAAGAATATGAGGGAGCGTAGTGTCACGTACCGACACAAGAGAAATAAAGATAATGAATCTTGAAAGATGCTAATATACTCAATCTAATGAACATAATTCCCCAAATGAGTATGGTATTGAGGCTTGAGTCCTCATGTGTGAACTTGACGGTAATTGTTAATGATATAGTACTTGTTGTTGCTACATGTTGAGTATTGTAGTTGGTTTTATAATATTACTTGATATATATATTTTCTTCTATTTTGAGTTGGCCGATGATATCTACTCAGTACCAGTGTTTTGTACTGACCCCTACTTTTATGTTTTCTTCTTTGTTATTTGTGGAGTGCAGCAAACGTACCGTCATCTTCAACTCAACCGCAATTCTAGCCAGTCTTCGTCACACCGGATCTTCAGGGTGAGCTTATGCTTCTAGCTTGGACTGGATCTTCTCCCTCATGTCTTGATGCCTTGAAGTTTCCGGCATGGACTAGCTTTTACTTGTTTTAGCTTTTAGAATACTCTTAGTTTAGTCATTTGATTATAGATGTTCTTGTGGTGATGACTTCCAGATTTTGGGGATAATAATAGTTATTTAATTGATTTTATTAATGAGTTAAGTCTTCCGCATTACTTTCTGTTGATATTATATTGAAATGTTAAGGGTTAGATTGGTTGGTTCGCTCACATAGGAGGGTAAAATGTGGGTGCCAGTCGCGGCTCGGTTTTGGGTCGTGACATAAAGGTTAATTGTTTGTTAGGTTTATTTTTGTGTTATTTAGGTTTAAGGTTTTAATATATTTTAGGATTAGAGTTTAAATCTTAGGATTTTGTAGGGGTTTTAAATGATTTTTAGGATATTTTTACTCCGTATATGATTTAGGGCCCCATAAGGTTTAGGGTTTTGGGTTTCTTTGGTTGTAAGATTTTAGATTTAGTGTTTTAGGTTAGGGCTCATGGTTTTATCAACTTTAGGGCTTCCTAAGACTTGTTTTGGTATTAGTTCTAAGTCTTTAGGGCTTTCGGGTTATAGATTAAACTATTTGGGAAATTTAAAGTTTAGTGTTTATGTCTTAGATGTTTTTTCTGTATTTTTTTGTTTAGCATATATTATTTAGGGTTTTAGGTTTAGCATTTAGGGTTTTAGGTTAGGTTTTGGGGTTACAGGCTTTGCGTTATTTTTATGTTAAATTTTTTTTTATAGTTTAATCTTTTGGGTTTTTTGTTTTTTCGGGGGATATAACTAACATATACGATTGAAAGCTTTATAGGTTTCATAATTTAGAGTTTTTATTTTATGTTAAGGGGTGTTAGAGATTTTTGAATTTTTAAGGTTTGTTAATTATTAAGTGTTTCTTATGGTTTTTTAGGGTTTAGGGCTTAGGTTTTTTTTTCTGTATTTTTGAGATTTTGGGTTTACGGTACTTAGGATCTAGACTTTCATGCTTAGGAATTTGTAAGGGCTTATAATGGTTTTAATGATTTGTAGGATATAAGGTTTCTTAAGATTTAGGATTTCGTAGGGTTTTAGGTTTATGATTTAGGGCAGTTTAGGTGTTTTCTTACTTTTGAATTTTAGGTTAAGTGTTTTATTTAGGTTTTTAGGGTTTAGGGTTTTGGGATTTTTGGTTATGGTATTTTAGGTTTTTATAGGTTTAGGTTTTAAGGCTTAAGTTTTTTTTTTTAATTTGTGTTTATAGGGTTTAGTATGTACGATTTATGATTTTGATTTTCGAGATTTTAAGGTTTAGTTGGTTTGGGATTTCCTATGGTTTTTAATGGGTAAGTGTTTCTTAGAATTTAGGACTTACGATTTTCTTGTGTTTTTTGAAATAACTTTTATGGATTTTTATGATATAGGGTTACACGCTTAGGGTTTTGTAGGTATTTTGAATTTGTTTAAGGGTTCATTTTAGGTTTTACAAGATTTAATATGGTTTAGGATGTTTGATTTATAGATAATGGTTTTTGATGGGTTTATAATGGATTTTGGATTTATTTCAGCGTTTACAGAACTTAGGGTTTGTTAAGGTTTAGGGGTTAGTGTTTTTTAGGATTTAGGGTTTTATGTTAGGGTGTTTTAGGTTTAGGGTATTGCGTTACGATTTTTAGTGGTTTTATAGGTCTATTGATTTAAAATCTTGTTCTTTTTGCAAGAGAAATGGAGGTTTTTCTTCATGAGGTTGCTATGGAATTATTGAAGCATATGGGAGGGCATGTTCTGATAGAGTAGTTTATGATGAAGCATATCCATTAGGAAACTTCAATGGATTCTTGGAACGTTTCGCTTTTGGCGTATCTGTATATTCATGAGAAAAAAAGAGAGGTGAATAAAACATAAAGGAATATGATCATATGAAATAGTAATAACCAAGTAGCTGGAAGAGACGATCTACGTGAATGCAGTGATCGGAATACTGACAAACATAGTACTAAATGAAAATAAAATACACATCATTAATTTTTATATATTGCAAATGTTTGTCCAACAATCCTATCATGAAATAAAATAGAAACTTACAGGAATTTGAGTATAAAATAAAAACATAACCTTATGTTGATCAATAATTTGAATTCCATGTCTCCCAAAAGAACAATCTGAGAATTTTGGTAGCTCTAAAAGGAAAGCTTTTCACCAAGAAAAAAGGGAGAACAAGGGAAACTGGAAACATGGAGCCGAAGGTGGGAATATGGAGGGAATAACTATATTTATGATTTACAAGGTTAAATT
Source organism: Solanum corneliomulleri (assembly GCA_027704805.1). Taxonomy (NCBI): domain Eukaryota; kingdom Viridiplantae; phylum Streptophyta; class Magnoliopsida; order Solanales; family Solanaceae; genus Solanum; species Solanum corneliomulleri. The sequence continues at coordinate 5,975,176 of JAKWIY010003053.1, read as the reverse complement.
TGAGGGAAATAAAAATAATACAAAGGTTTTCTTACTTTCCCTCTCTTTAAATTTTTACTGTTAGTACTAGTTAGACGAAGAAGGGTCCTGAAATACCCTACAAAATTAAGGGAATGGAATGAAAATACCCTACTTCCACCTTTCGGATAAAAAATACCCTTCCATACAAATATATGGACCTTTATTGTAACATCTCGAATTTTAAAATAGCTAATAAGAAGCTAGAACTTGAATAGTCATTTTTGGAAATAATGAAAATCCGCAAAAAAATTTAAGATAGAAAAGGTGAGTTTTTTGGTAAACCTTAAAAGGACATAAGTGAAGATCAAGATGAGTTAAGTGTATCTCTAGATATGGTTGGAAAGCGCTTGCAATGATTTTTCCCATGAGTTTGTGATTCTGAGTTCATATAAGTGATTTATGCCCTTTCGAAGTTGTGACGTTTGAATAAGGAAAGTCTAATACGAAAATTAGAAGGATAATTCAGTCCTTTCCTTACCTTATTATTCTAATTCATTTTTAAAATTTTGATTGGGATAAAGTCAAATTTTAGTCTAGTTTAGAAGAGTTAATATTTTGCTAAGGCTAGGAGAAAAGAGAAAGAAGAAGAGAAAGCAACACTGTTCAAAACTAGTTCAAGATTAGTTAAAGATTCTTTGAGATTTACTTATGCATTTCTTCAGGGGTGATCCCTACAAGGTATGTAAGATTGCATAGTCATAGGTTCTTCACCCATTCGTCAATCATGATTTATTTAAGCGAATTTAAGTTCTTAAAAGCTTAGAAGTTGAGTTCTTAGTGGGTTTGTTGAAGTTCCCTTAAAATATTTTTCTGATGAATTTGTTGAGGAGTTGTTTGATCCTAATGCGTGGTTTTAGGTTTGATTTTGAGTAAATTGCTGTATACTTTTAACATTTAATCTATTCAAATATTTTGGGAAACACCCTACGAGTTTAGAGGGTTTAGAGTGGTAAAACGAAGAAGAAATTTCATCGGACGAGATTTAGAAGTGACTTCGGGTCGTGTAGTTCGTCCCCAGTTTAAGGAATTTCTTTTCGCGTCCGAAGTTGAGGCGGAGCATTCTGCCTAAAAAGATGTTTTTTTACCAAATTTTAAAACATTATAAAATTATTCCTACACAACTTGAGATCATTCCAATCACAATTCATACTCCTTTAATCCATAATTACATTCAAAGGCCATTTAAGAGTCAACTGTAGAGTATTTAAGATCAAAGTTAAATGAAGTCTAAAGTCAAGTTAATATGTAATCATAAAATTTAGGGTTTAATGGTTTGATAATGTTCAAGTTTAGGGTTTCTAAGGGTTTTTGTTATATGATTTTGAGTTTTTGGATAGGCTTTAGTGTTTCTTATGGTTTAGTGTTTAGGATTTCTTGTAGTTTTAGATTTATGATTTATGGTTTTAGGTTAGGATTTATGATTTAGTGCTTAGTATTTTATGTTTTTGATTTGAGGTTTAGGTTTTTATCGATTTTTTAAAGCTTTAGGGTTTCGGGTTTTTTGGGTTAATATTTTTTTAGGGTTTAGGGGTTTAAGTTAATGGTTTTATATAGGTTCATAGGGTTTTTGGCTTTGTATTTTTTTGTTAAGTTTTTTTAGTGTTCAAGGTTTCGTTTCTCTATTAGAGTTTTGTTGTGTGTTTAGGACCTAGAATATCCAATTTTTGGATTTATACATTTTCGAATCTGAAATTTTTTTCTTTAAGGTGTTTTGGGGTTTCTAGATTTTTTATGGTTAAATGTCTCTAAGGGTATTTAAGTGTTAGGGATTAGAGCTGAGGGTTTTTTGTGTTCTTATGGGTAGGGTTTTTGAACTTCTGAGGTTTAGGCTTTAGGTCTTAAGGTTTTGTAGGAGTATTAAATAGATTTTAGGGTTTATAAGATTTAGTTTTTCTTAAGATTTAGGGATTTAATTTAGCGCATAGTATTAAGGCTTTAGTGATTAGGTTTTCTTAGGGTAAGATTTTTATGGTTTTATAGGTTTAGTAGTTAGGATGCGGTTTTTTTTTGTGTTTTATAGGGTTCATCATATGCAATTTATGGCTTTATAAGGATTACGGCTTAGATTTTTTTACGCTTAGTTTGTTACGGTTCTTTTTTATTATATTTGTGTGTGTTTTGAGCTTAGGTTTTATGTATATTTAGGATTTAGGTTTTACAAATTATTGTTTTGTATGGATTTTTAATGGTTTCTTAGTTTATTTAAGGGTTTATAGGATCAAGAGTTTCTTAAGGTTTAGGTTTTAGGAGTTTAGGTTAAACTTTGGGTTAACGGCTTTGTGGTATTTTTAGGTTTAGTTGTTTTTGTGGTTTTATAGGTTTAGGTTTTTGTGTTTGGGGGATTTAGCATATACGATTGCAGGCTTGATAGGTTTTGGATCTTAGACTTTTATTTTATGTAATGCGGTGTTAGAGATATTAGAATTTTTTAGGGTCTTTAATGATTAAGTTTCTTTTAGAGTGTATTTTAGGGTTTAGGGCTTAGGTTTTTCGTTATGTTTGTAGGTTTTGGGTTTACATATATTTAGGTAATATAATTTCAAGCTTAAGGTTTTATAAGGGCTAATAATGGTTTTAAGGTGTCACGACCTAGGTCTAGACCCTAGCAGAAAACGGTGTCGTTGACCTTTTGGAGGTCGCATACAAGCCTACATACGTAGTCATTACATCGCATAGGTTAATCTTAGCATAAAATTTATAACTTTTGTTTTCTTTGAAGTATACATACACTTGCATTATATCACATCAGTTCACAATAATCATCTAGTAATAAGATCTTCAAATGAAGGAAATAGTTCATAACTAAATTAATATAAAGCTGTCAAAAAGGCACCGATACAACATCAGAAAATAAGAAAGAAAGAAAAACTAGTGGAACATCCTCCACTAGCTCATGCCTACATCTAAGCTAGAATATAAGAGATAAGCATCCTCGAAAGCATGAGGGACTACCATGTCCGGATGAATGCTACACGTACAGATAGCTTCAACGTAGTCTCGTAAGATCTAGCGTCCACCTGCTCCTGCACATAAAAAAAGGGTTGTATGGGATTAGTACACACTTGTACTAAGTATTAGTGTATTAAAGTACACACCAAGGACATGCATGATTAAAAAGATCTCTCTCCTAACAATATGAGTTATGGAAAACCAAGTGAACTGGATTTGCCAAATCAGATTAGGGAAGTCATGCTATGAGAGTAACATGCATCATAATTATTTTCCTATTGCACACAACACATAACACATTTGATTTAGCACATACATATATAACATATCTTTCGTTCATATGTCATGAAACCTTGAAATCATGGACTTTATATTAGGACTTCCTAAATGAGGGCTCAACATATGGGATCTCAACTAGGGAGCCTTCTTTAGCAAACACGGAGTCTGCTTCATTCATTCATACGTACTTCATTTTCATCCATTTATATACCTAGGAAGTTTTTTAGGATTCTCATCGAGTTTACTGTGCAATAACCAAGAATAACCTAGTGCCATTACTTGAGTCAAATTCACCTCTTGATTATCCTATCCAAACACCTTTAATATCATTCATTTCATATTGTGCATTACACGAGGCTTGCATAATTCTTTCTTTGGAAACTTTAACTTTAACAGACATAGATCATGAGAGCTTCATGAAATCCAGTGTCGACCCCACACCGATAAGAGGTGGTATCACTGCCAAAGTAAAAGCAAAACATGCTAGCGTAAATAGGGAAATGAACCCTGCTAGAACTCTATGTTTGCATCGTAGGTTAAAAGACTAGGAGATATAAGGAGACAGATACCCGCCTAAATGGATAGTATCATCTCATGATATTTACACGAACTTCGGCCTTTCGAAATAGAGGAATCGTGACTCATAGCTAGCCAGTCGATGCTCCGTATAAAGTTCCATTATATTCATCTCACACATCATAGAAGTTGGCTTCTACAATGAGGGCATCATTGCTCATTAGATGATTTCTCATCTCAGCATTTGTATTAAGTGTGCAATAATATCAATACATTTATTAGAGTGTTTCGTAGAGACTGGTATCTTTATTACTTTCAAACTCTCATAGGTGTGTACGGTTTTTGGTAACACTTATTAGGCTCATTTGAGATTGATCTCATCTTTCATATTATCCTCTTATCATGTTGTCACCACATTCATTAACTTTAGCATATTAGCTCTTCATAATTACTCACCCCATTACGTGAATGTTCATTTCGTCATATGCCAATGCACTTGTCCCTTTAGTGTTTTTCATACTATTACTTAGCCCTCCAAGGGTCACATCATTTCATCACATACATCTTAGGTTCACTTATTTTAAAACATACGCTGGACTTATGAACCCATACGTCCAAACCAAGAGGCTTCGTTCATAATTCTTCTAAGTGAGTTATACTAACCATGATTATGTGTTAGAAGACTTATGCATCTTCTATTTATGCCAAGGTCTCGAGTTCGATTCCTATAGGCGACATTCATTAATTATTTATTCACGTAAAACTTATGTATCACTACGAGATTGGGCATGGGAACCCGGTTTCAAATCCCTTGAGCAACACTTAGTCTTGTATTAATTTTTTATTTAAAATTTCGTCTTAGGGACCCGAGGTCGAGCCCCAATGCCTACACTTCCTTTTTTCTTTATTTTCTTTCCTTCCTTTTTGTTTGAGGCCGAGAGGGTGTAGGATCGATCTCCCACAACCTCATCTTTACTTTTCTTTAATTATTCTCCTAATTTCCTAACCTATCCGAGAGGTTGTGGGTTCGATCCCCACACACCTTCTTTTATATATTTTTCCCTCTTCCATTTATTCACTTTAGCCTTACCCCATCTCGCATCCCCCTTACCACACTTTTATTATTGAATTTTAGTAGCTTACATATATTGAAGTCTCGGGTTCAACCCTTAATAACCTCACACATTTTAAAAAAAATTTTAAACCCAAATCCTCAATGTTGCCTATGCCAAGACCAACTTTCCAGATTTCTAGAAATTTGGTCACTTTTTCAGTCCACCTTTTCTCAAAATTTATATGTTAGATTCTTAGGAAATTCGCTGGATATTTCATACATTATTATGTTCATTTTTCGTGGTTACATTTTTCCGAGTTCACTCAATTCATAAACATCACACCTCCCATAAACATCACAATTTATACAAGTAATTGCACATAAAAAATACAAAAGTTTAACATGCCATTTTCACATAATTTATAAAATGACATATTTAACAATCACATAAATATGAGAATACATACATGAGCCTAATAATCCCGAAAACACGTTACATCCCTAACTTCTACCAGGAAACATACCCAACCTACAACAATCGAATGGAGCTAGTCACAGGGACATACAAAGAGATAGCATTCCTAGTTTTTGGATTAGAATACGACTGAATCGTAGGGGTCTCTTGGGAAAGGGAAAAAGAGTAAGAAACACATACCTTTTTCATCGTTCAAGACCATTCCAAACTAATCCAATGCTCCACCAATTTGCACGAAAACAATGCTTCACCACCGAAAACCCGAGTGAAGCCTAACTTGCGAACCGGCTCAATCCGGGTCGACCCGACTCAACTTATCCCCTAATTACATTAATTAATTACTTTATTAAATTCTTAGGCTAATTACAATACTACCCTTAACCTGGAAAAGACCATTTTACCCATTGACCCTCTAAACCTAGATTACCCCTTTCAAGTCTGGTTAAGACTCATCCGAGTGAATTTTAATATTCGGGTGCCCTACATGGCTGGAACCAGCCTTGCCTAGCTCAACTTACTCACCACGTTGGTTGGCTTGGCTGGTGCATAGATTCAGAGGTCTGGTTCCACGCGCATCAAGTCGTGTGAACTCAGTTTAATCTAGGCATTCTAGGTACGTTTAGGCATTATTTGGCATAGTTATTTTTGGGTTGTTACATTAGGGTTTGTAGGATATAAGGTTTCTTAAGGTTTAGAGCTTAGGGTTTCTTAGGGCTTTTGGTTTATGATTTAGGGTCTAAGGTTAGGGTTTAGGATTTTCTTAAGTTTTGAGTTTTGGGTTAAGGGTTTTATTTCGGTATTTAATTTCTATGACTTTGGATTTTATTCTCTCAAGGTATTTTAGGTTTTTATAGGGTTTCGTATTTAGGGTTTAGGACTTTTTGTAGATTAAGATTTTTTATTTTTTCATGGGTTTAGGGTTTAGGACTTAGTTTTTTGTGTGTATATTAGGGTTTAACATATAATATTTAAGTCTTTATAGATTTTACAGTTAAAAGTGTTAAAGTTTTATTTTTTTTTGGGTTTTCTAAGATTTTTAAAGGTTAAGTGTTTCTTACGGTTTAGGGTTTAGATTTTTTTTGTGTGTTTTTTGAAATAGGATATATGGATTTTAAGGATTCAGGGCTTCAAGATTAATGTATTGTATGTATTTTAGGTTTTATAAGATTTATTAAGGTTTAGAATGTTGGGTCAAGAGCTTAGGGTTTTCGATGGATTTATAATGGAATTAGTATTTACTTAAGTGTTCATAGAATTTTAGGTTTCTTAAGGTTTAGAGACTAGGGTTTTTGGTTAGGGTATTTTTAGGTTAGGGTATTGGGTTACGTTTTTTTATGGTTAAGAGTTCATTTTATAAAGTTGAGGTTTTTAGGGTTTTATAGGTTTAGAGTTTAGCGCTTAGTGTTTTTTCGGTATTTTTTAAAGTTTATCGTATACAATATAGGGCTTTATATGGTTTTGAACTTAGATTTTTAAGATTTAGAGAAATTTTTAGTATTTTAGGTTTTTGAAAGGTTAACTGCTTCTTAGGCTTTTTTTGTGTTTTTTAGGTTTAATGTTTAAAATTTATTAGGATTAGGGTCTAAATTTTAGGGTTTTTGAAGGGTTTAAAATGATTTTTAGGATTTATTTTAGGGCTTATAATATTAAGGGTTTCTTTAGGCTTTGGGTTTTGTGTTTCTTTGGGTTTTAGAATTGTTTTTTAATTTTTAGGTTTAGGTTTTATGGATGTTAGTATATAAGGCTTAAAGCTTAAGTTTTTAAGGGGCTTAAAATGGTTTTAGCGTTTATTTATTGGTTTATATGATTTATGATTTCACAATGTTCAACATTTTGGGGGTTTTAGGGTTTTTGGTATAGGATTTAGAGTTATTGGATATGTTTAGGCTATATGATTTACTGTTTCTTATGTTTTAGGGTTTAGGATCTGTAACGACCTGTTTAGTCATTTTGAGCAGCAGATTTTATTTCTGGAAAAACTGGCTGAGTCGATGGAACCCACGACGAACCGTCATGGGCACGACGGACCGTCGAGGGGGTCTCGTTCCAAAACACTTAGAATTCTGAAATTTGGGTACTGAAATCGACTCTCTGAACTTCGTGACGGAATGGCAGGACGGACCGTCGTGGGCACGACGGACCGTCACACATTTTCCACACAAATTAACTCTCTGAACTTTGCAACGGACCTGCAGGACGGACCGTCACAGCCATGACGAACCGTCACAGGTTGCGTAATCCCAGGCTGGGTCAGATTTCTGTAAATATTTTAAGGGGCGTTTTGGACTATTCCTGCTTATTATTATAAAGTTAGTGGTTTAATATTAATAACTCAATTACTTGGGGGTTAAAGGAGGTAACCTTGGAATAATTAGTGGGTTATTTTTATCATCTTTTATACTTAATTATATGCTAATTAGGGTAAAAGAAAAAGGGGTTCGAATAAGAAAAATAGAAAGAACAGGAGAGGGAGAATCGATCAAGAGAGAGAGGAACGAAGAAGATAGCAAAGCTTTGCGGAATTTGCTTGCTTGATCACGAATCTTCGGTGGAGGTAGGTTATGGTTTTTATGCTATTCGTAGTAGACTCTTAATAGCGAATGATATGTTCTGGGTAGTATTATAAAACCTTCTATGTGCTTGATTGTATGCTTACATGATGTGATTATATAATTGTGATGAATAAGCATGATGAGGCTATTGAATCTCTAATCCTAAATTCACTTTGTTAACGATGATGCCTTGGTATAAAAGAAGGCTTGATGAACTAACATAATGAGATTGATGATGCCTTGGTATAAAAGAAGGATTGATGAATTGATAGAATGAGATTAGTGGAGCGGGTGTCACGAACCGACACGTAGAATTAGGGGATCGGGTGTCACGAACCGACACGTAGAATTAGGGGATCGGGTGTCACGAACCGACACGTAGAATTAGGGGATCGGAGTGTCACGTTTCGACACATAGTAGTAGGGGAGCGGAGTGTCACGTACTGACACAAGAGGAATAAATATAATGAATCTTGAAATTATGTTAACAAAATTCGAATGAAAAGAACCTATTTCCCAAATGAGTAAGGTGTGGAGACTTGAGTTCTCATAGGTGTGTTTGATGTTGTTAAACATGATTTGTGTACTTATTGTTTTCACCTGTTGAGTAATATGATTGTTTTTCTGTTATTATCTGATATATACTATTTTCTATTTTGAGTTGGCCGATGATACCGACTCAGTACTTGTGCCTTGTACTGACCCCTACTTGTATTTGTTTCCTTGATTATTTGTGGAGTGCATCAAACGTGCAGTCGTCTTCAACTCAACCGCAACTCTAGCCAGTCTTCATTACACCGGATTTCAGGGTGAGCTAATGCTTCTAGCTTGGACTGGATCTTCTTCTTCAAGTCTTGATGCCTCGAACCTCCGGCATGGACTAGATTTTTACTTATTTAGGCTTCTTAGATACTCTTAGATTAGTAATTTTAGGATAGATGTTCTTGTGATGATGACTTCCAGATTTTGGGGAATAATAGATGTTGAGTTTTTAGAAGTTATTGAATTGATTTTCATTATTGAGTTTAAGTCTTCCGCATTGTATTTTGTTCAATATGTTTGGGTTTATATTGGTTGGTTCGCTCACATAGTAGGATAAGTGTGGGTGCCACTCGCGGCTCGGTTTTGGGTCGTGACAAACTTGGTATCAAAGCATTAGATTCGTTGGTCTCATCACACAGGAACGAGTCTACTAGAGTCTTAAGGAACGGTAGGGGGACGCCTTTACTTTTCATTGAGAGGCTATAAGACTATACGAAAATTCCATTCTTTCTTTATTTCTTTCGTGCTATTACTTGGATCCAATTGGTATATAGGTGATACAAATTGGTATCTGACCATCTTCACTCTATTTCGCAGATGGTTAGAACTAGAGCAACGACTGCGCCAACACCAACACCGGCAAGACAAGAAGTGTCTGAGCCAGCCACTGGGGCTGTAGATCGAAGAGGAGTAGTGGCAAGAGGCCGTGGAAGAGGTCGTGGGAGGACGTCATCTAGAGGAAGGGGACAAGCACCTAGCCCATCTGGTACTAGGGCGGTGACTCCTCCACATACTGAGGAAGTGGTAAGAGAGGGTGAGGAAGGGGAGAATGAACAAGTGTAGAACGAGGAATTTCCACCCCAACCTACCCCAGAGATGATCAATCAGGTTCTTGCTTATCTTAGCGGATTATCTTATCAGGGCCGGACACCTCTTGTGTTTGCTGCACCAGCACCTCAGGGTCCGGAGGTACAACATGCAGCTACTATGGCTCCCCGCATGGATGCCTCATTGGAAATAGGCACGTTTCCTCGTCTGACTACAGGGCCTATAATGACAAATGATCAGCATGAACTTTTCAGTAAGTTCTTGAAATTGAAACCTCCAGTCTTCTAGGGTGCTGAATCTGAGGATGCCTACGATTTTCTGTTTGACTGTCATGAGCTACTACACAAGATGGGTATAGTAGAACGGTTTGGTGTTGAGTTTGTGACTTATCAGTTTCAAGGGAACGCCAAAATGTGGTGGCGGTCACATGTTGAGTGTCAACCAACAGAGGCACGACCTATGACTTGGGCCTCATTCTCTAGCTTGTTTATGGAGAAGTATATCCCCCGGACTTTGAGGGATAGGAAAAGAGATGAGTTTTTGAGCCTAGAGCAAGGTAGGATGTCGGTTACTTCATATGAGGCTAAGTTTCGTGCATTTTGCAGGTATGCCACCCAACTTTGTTTCAGTCCACAAGAGCGGATTCGCCGTTTTGTGAAGGGGTTGAGGTCAGAATTGCGGATTTCAGCCTTACAGGTAGCGGCTACGGCAAAATCCTTTCAAGAAGTGGTAGACTTCGTGATAGAGGTGGAAAGAGTGAAGCCAGATGACTTCACCATGGCATCGACATCAAAAAGGTTTCGAAAGGGAGGTGAGTTTAATGGTTCTTACTCTAGAGGACAGGGTTCAGGAGGTTACTCAGTCCGACCAATTCAGTCTTCAATACAGACTGTAGTTGGGGGTCCACCTCAGACCAGTCAACACTTCTCTAAGAGACCTATGCTTGACTCCAGAGAGTGTTATGGATGTGGGGAGACTGCACATATTAAGAGATATTGTCCAAAACAGAGTTACAGACCCCCAATAGCCAGAGGTAGAGGTGGTCATGGAAGAGGCCGTCATGCTGGAGGACGTGGTGGCCGAGGTAATGGTGGTCACCAAAACGGCCGGGGTGACGGGCAAACTGGAGCCACTACATCACAACATGGTAGGGGCAACGGGCAGACAGGCGATAGGGCCCATTGTTATGCTTTCCCTAGGAGATCTGAAGCGGAGACATCTGATGCTGTTATCACAGGAAATCTTTTGGTTTGTGATTGTATGGCTTCTGTATTATTTGATCCTGGCTCCACATTTTCATATGTATCTTCCTCATTTGCTACTGGTCTTAATTTACCTTGTGAATTGCTTGACATACCTATTCGTGTGTCTACTCCGATGGGTGAGTATGTGATAGTTGAAAAAGTATATAGGTCTTGTTTGGTGACTTTTGTGGGGAGCAACACTTATGTAGATTTGGTTATCTTAGAAATGGTAGACTTCGATGTAATTCTGGGTATGACTTGGCTTTCTCCAAATTTTGCAATCTTGGATTGTAATGCTAAAACTGTGAGGTTAGCCAAGCCTGGGACAGATCATTTAGTGTGGGAGGGTGACTACACTTCCACTCCGGTTCGTATCATCTCCCTTCTTCGTGCTAAGAGAATGGTTAGTAAAGGGTGTTTAGCGTTCTTGGAACACCTCAGGGATGATACTACTCAAGTACCTTCAATTGAGTCGGTTTCGATAGTCCGTGAGTTTCTGGATGTGTTCCCTGCAGATCTTCCTGGTATGCCACCGGATAGAAATATTGACTTTTGCATTGATCTGGAACTGGGTACTCGCCCCATTTCTATACCCCCTTATAGAATGGCTCCCGCTGAGTTAAGAGAGTTAAAGGCCCAACTTCAAGAGTTGTTAAGCAAAGGCTTCATTAGACCAAGTGCACCCCCTTGGGGTGCTCCGATATTATTTGTGAAGAAGAAGGATGGGAGTTTTCGGATGTGCATACACTACCGGCAGTTGAACAAGGTAACTATTAAGAACAAGTACCCCATTCCTCGCATTGATGACTTGTACGATCAGTTACAAGGTGCTTGTGTCTTCTCTAAGATTGACTTGAGTTCCGGTTATCATCAAATGAAAATACGGGCAACGGATGTGCCAAAGACTTCTTTTCGTACCAGGTATGGGCATTACGAATTTGTAGTAATGTCTTATGGTCTTACAAATGCCCCTGTTGCTTTCATGAGCTTAATGAATGGGATTTGTAAGCCATATCTGGATCTCTTTGTGATCGTATTTATTGATGATATACTGATATACTCCAAGAGTAAGAAGTAACATGAGGAGCATTTGAGAATTGTGTTGGAAGTATTAAGGGAGAAAAGGCTTTATGCCAAACTCTCCAAGTGTGAGTTTTGGTTAGATTCAGTGTCCTTCTTGGGGCACGTGGTTTCTAAGGATGGAGTGATGGTGGATCCTTCTAAGATTGAGACAGTGAAGAATTGGGTAAGACCTACAAATGTGTCAGAAATAAAGAGCTTTGTTGGTTTAGCTAGCTACTACCGTCGATTTGTCAAGGGATTCTCTTCTATTGCTTCCCAATTGACGAACTTGACTAAGCAGAATGTTCCATTTGTATGGTCGGATGAATGTGAGGAAAGCTTTCAGAAACTCAAGACCTTGTTGACTACTGCACCAATCCTTACCTTGCTAGTAGAGGGTAAGAATTTCATTGTTTATTGTGATTCATCCTATTCTGGTTTGGGTGCAGTGCTAATGCATGAGAAGAATGTAATTGCTTATGCTTTGAGGCAATTAAAGGTGCACGAACGCAATTACCCGACCCATGATTTGGAATTGTCCGCGGTAGTATTTGCATTAAAGCAATGGAGGAACTATCTGTATGGGGTTAAGTGTGAAGTTTATACGGATCATCGTACCCTACAGTATATCTTTACTGAGAAGCATTTGAATTTGAGACAGAGGAGATTGATGGAACTACTGAAGGACTATGATGTTACCATCTTGTATCACCCAGGAAAGGCTAATGTTGTGGCAGACGCCTTAAGTAGAAAAGTGGGGAGCATGGGTAGTTTAGCCCACTTACAAGTTTCTAGACGCCCGTTAGCTAGAGAAATCCAAAACTTGGCTAATGACTTTATGAGGCTAGAAATAAATGAGAAGGGAGGATTTTCGGCTTGTGTGGAGGCGAGATCTTATTTTCTTGATGAGATCAAGGGAAAACAGTTTGATGATGAGAAACTAAGTCGAATTCGGGATATGGTGTTGCGAGGAGAGACTAAAGAAGCAATAATTGATGAGGAAGGTGTTTTGAGGGTTAAGGAAAGGGTATGTGTGCCCCGTGTGGATGATTTGATCCACACTATTCTTACAGAGGCTCATAGTTCTGGATATTCTATACATCCTGTTGCAACCAAGATGTACCGTGACCTAAAGAAACACTTTTGGTGAAGTAGAATGAAGCGATACATTGTTGATTTTGTTGCCAAATGTCCAAATTGTCAACAAGTAAAGTATGAAAACCAAAGGCCCGGAGGAACACTTCAGAGAATGCCCCTTCCTGAATGGAAGTGGGAGAGAATTGCAATGGACTTCGTGGTTGGTCTTCCAAAGACATTGGGTAAGTTTGATTCTATTTGGGTAATTGTGGACAGATTAACTAAGTATGCTCACTTCATTTCGGTCAAGGTGACTTACAATGCAGAGAAGTTAGCCAAAATCTATATCTCTGAAATTGTTCGATTGCATGGAGTTCAACTTTCCATCATATCAGATAGAGGTACGCAGTTTACTTCTATGTTTTGGAGAACATTACATGCAGAATTAGGTAGTACTTTGGACCTTAGTACTGCATTTCACCCTCAGAACGATGGTCAGTCTGAGCGAACGATTCAGGTATTGGAAGATATGCTTCGTGCATGTGTGATAGAATTTGGTGGTCATTGGGACAACTTCTTACCCTTAGCGGAGTTTTCATACAATAATAGCTATCACTCAAGTATTGATATGGCTCCATTCGAAGCATTGTATTGGAGGAGATGTAGGTCTCCCATTGGTTGGTTTGATGCATTTGAGGTTAGACCTTGGGGTACAGATCTGTTGAGGGATTCAATAGAGAAGGTGAAATCTATTCAAGAAAAGCGTTTAGCGGCTCAAAGTAGGCAAAAGGAATATGCGGATCGAAAGGTTAGAGACTTGGAGTTCATGAAGGGTGAACAAGTCTTGCTGAAGGTTTCACCCATGAAAGGGGTGATGCGGTTTGGTAAAAGAGGTAAGCTAAGCCCAAGGTATATTGGACCATTTGAAGTACATAAGCAAGTAGGGAGGTGGCTTATGAATTAGCCTTGCCTCCAGGACTGTCAGGAGTGCATCCGGTATTTCATGTGTCTATGTTGAAAAGATACCATGGGGATGGAAACTACATCATTCGTTGGGATTCGTTTCTGCTTGATGAGAATTTGTCTTATGAGGAGGAGCCTGTTGCCATTCTAGATAGAGAAATTCGCAAGTTGAGGTCGAGGGAGATTGCATCCATCAATGTTCAATGGAAGAATTGACCAGTTGAAGAGGCCACTTGGGAAAAGAAGGCTGATATGCAACAAAGATACCCACACCTGTTTACAGATTCAGGTACTCCTTTTCGCCCTTGTTTTTCTTCTTGTGATCGTTCGAGGACGAACGATGGGTAAATTGGTATCTATTGTAACGACCTGTTTAGTCGTTTTGAGCAGCAGATTTTATTTCTGGAAAAATTGGCTGAGTCGACGGAACTCCGTGACGGAATGGCAGGACGGACCGTCGTGGGCACGACGGACCGTCACACATTTTCCGCAGAAATTAACTCTCTGAACTTTGCGACGGACCTGCTGGACGGACCATCACAGCCGTGACGGACCGTCACAGGTTGCGTAATCCCAGGCTGGGTCGGATTTCTGTAAATATTTTAAGGGTCATTTTGGACTATTCCTGCTTATAATTATAATGTTAGTGGTATAGTATTTATAACTCAATTACTTGAGGGTTAAAGGAGGTAACCTTGGAATAATTAGTGGGTTATTTTTATCATCTTTTATACTTAATTATATGCTAATTAGGGTAAAAGAAAAAGGGGTTTTAATAAGAAAAATAGAAAGAACAGGAGAGGGAGAATCGATCAAGAGAGAGAGAGGAACGAAGAAGATAGAAAAGCTTTGCGGAATTTGCTTGCTTGATCACGAATCTTCGGTGGAGGTAGGTTATGGTTTTTCTGCTATTCGTAGTATACTCTTAATAGAGAATGATATGTGCTGGGTAGTATTATAAAACCTTCTATGTGCTTGATTGTATGCTTACATGATGTGATTGTATAATTGTGATGAATAAGCATGATGAGGCTATTGAATCTCTAATTCTAAATTCACTTTGTTAATGATGATGCCTTGGTATAAAAGAAGTCTTGATGAACTAACATAATGAGATTGGTGATGCCTTTGTATAAAAGAAGGATTGATGAATTGATAGAATGAGATTAGTGGAGCGGGTGTCACGAACCGACACGTAGAATTAGGGGATCGGGTGTCACGAACTGACCTGTAGAACTAGAGGATTAGGTGTCACGAACCGACACGTAGAATTAGGGGATCTGGTGTCACGAACCGACATGTAGAATTAGGGGATCGGGTGTCATGAACCAACACGTAGAATTAGGGGATCGGGTGTCACGAACCGACACGTAGAATTAGGGGATCAGAGTGTCACGTTCCGACACATAGTATTAGGGGAGCGGAGTGTCACGTACCAACACAAGAGGAATAAAGATAATGAATGTTGAAATTATGTTAACAAAATTCGAATGAAAAGAACCTATTTCCCAAATGAATAAGGTATGGAGACTTGAGTTCTCATAGGTGTGTTTGATGTTGTTACACATGATTTGTGTACTTGTTGTTATCACTTGTTGAGTAATATGGTTGATTTTATGTTATTATCTGATATATACTGTTTTCTATTTTGAGTTGGCCGATGATACCTACTCAGTACTTGTGCCTTGTACTGACCCCTTCTTGTATTTGTTTTCTTGATTATTTGTGGAGTGGAGCAAACGTGCCGTCGTCTTCAACTCAACCGCAACTCTAGCAAGTCTTCATTACACCAGATTTCAGGGTGAGCTAATGCTTCTAGCTTGGACTGGATCTTCTTCTTCAAGTCTTGATGCCTCGAACCTCCGGCATGAACTAGCTTTTTACTTATTTAGGCTTCTTAGATACTCTTAGATTAGTAATTTGAGGATAGATGTTCCAGTGATGATGACTTCCAGATTTTGGGGAATAATAGATGTTGAGTTTTTAGAAGTTATTGAATTGATTTTCATTAATGAGTTTAAGTCTTCCGGATTGTATTTTGTTCAATATGTTTGGTTTTAGATTGGTTGGTTTGCTCACATAGTAGGATAAGTATTGGTGCCACTCGCGGCTCGGTCTTGGGTCGTGACAGGACCGCTTAGGATTTTAGATTTTGGTTTTATAGTTTTATGATAGGGTTTATAATTTAGGTCTTAGTATATTTTTATATTTTAGATTTTAGGTTAACGGTTTTATCTCGGTTTTAAGACTTAAGGGATATGAATTTTATAAGTTATGATTTCTTATGGTTCTAGAGGTTTAGGTGTTTTTTGTTAATGGTTTTATCCAGGTTCTTAGGGTATATACCTTTGAGTTTTATTGTTAAGGTTTTTAGGGTTTAGATCTTAGATTTTTTTTTGGTGTTTTTAATATTTAGAATATACAATTTACGGATTTATAGGTTTTAGAATTTAAAATATTTTCATTTAGTTAATTTGCAGTTTTTGGTGTTTTTATGATTAAGTTTGTAAGGGTTTTTTAGAGTTAGGCCTTAGTGCTGAGGTTTTTTTTTAATTTTTTTAGGGTTTATGAATTTTTAGATTTTAGGGATAAGAGCTTAGGGTTTTGTAGGTGTCTGATATGGGTTTTAGGGCTTATTTTATGGTTGATAGGATTTTGGGTTTCTTAAGGCTTAGGGTTTCGGATTTAAAATTTAGGGTTTAGGGTTTAGGGCTTAGTGTTAAGGCTTTAGGGATTAGGGTTTCTTATGTTAATATTTTTTAAGGTTTTATAGGTTAAGGATTTAGGGCTGAATTTTTTTGGGTGTTTTAGGGTTTAGCATATACTATTTAGGGATATATAGGCTTTAGGTCTTAGAGTTACTTAGGTTTAGTTGATATATGATTTTCTTATGGTTTTTTGTGAGTGTGTTTTAATCTTTAGTTTCATTGATTTTTAGGATTTAGGGTTTACAAAGTTTGGTTTTAGAATGGTTAAGGTTTATAGGATGAAGGGTTTCTAAAGGTTTAGGATTTCAGTTTTTGAATTTAGGGCTTAGGTTTGAGTTTGTGGTTAAGGGATTTGCGTTATTTTTAGGTTGTATTTTTTTAAGATTTTATATGTCTAGGGTTTAGGGGTTTTATGTTATGGTTGATTTAGCATATACGATTGAGGTCTTTAAAGGTTTTTAGATCTTAATGTTTTTTTATGTTTAGGGGTGTTAGATATATTGATATTTGTTTGTTGCTAATGATTATGTGTTTGTTAGGTGTTTTTAGGGTTTAGGGTTTAGGGTTTATGGATTAAAGGCTTGGGCTTTTGTTGTTTGTGTTTTAGGTTTTTAGTTTTGCGGATTTTTAGGATCTAGTGTTTCAAGCTTAGGGTTATGTAAGGGCTTTTAATTATATTTAGGCTTTGTAGGATATACGGTTTCCTAAGGTTTAGATTTTAGGTTTTGTTAGGGTTTTAGGTTAAGGATTTGGAATCTTATATTAAGGTTTAAGGTTTTCTTAACTTTTGAGTTTTTAAGTTAAGGGTTTAATCAGGTTGTTAGGGTTTAGGGCTTTGGGTTATTTTGGTTAAGGCATTTTAGGGTTTCATAGGTTAACAGTTAAGGACTTCAATTTTTTTATTGTGTTTATAGAGTTTAGTATATACGATCTAGGGTTTAGATTTTAGTGGATTTAGGTTTAGTTTTTTTTTTTGTTTTCTAATGTTTTTAATGGTTAAGTATTTCTTACTGTTTAGGGCTTAGGATTTTTAGTGTTTTTTAGAAGTAGGGTTTATGGATTTTAAGGCATACAATTTTAAGCTTAGGGATGTGTAGCTATTTTAAATGGTTGTAAATATTAATTTTAGGTTTTATACTATTCAGTATGATTTAGGATGTTGGGTTTAGAGCATAGGGTCCTCGATGATTTTATAATGGATTTAGGGTAAATTTTAGTTTTCATAGAATTAAGGGTTTCTTAAGGTTTAGGGATTAGAGTTTCATAGAATTTATAGATATGATTTTTTTGGGTTTCGGGTATTTGATTATGGTTTTCAGGGTTAACGACTTTGTTTAGAATTTTATAGGTCTAGCGTTTAAGTCTTAGTGTTTTTATTAGTACTTTTTAGTTGTTTAGCGTATACGATATAGGGCTTAATAGGGTTTTGAGCTTAGTGTTTTTAGTTTGAGGGAATTTTAGGTATTTCTTGTTTTTACATGTTAAAAGTTTGTCAGGGTTATTTTTGAGTAGTTTAGGTTTAGGGTTTACAAATTTTTAGGTTAATTCTTTTATCTAGGTTTTCATGGTGTAGGGATTTAGTGTTTTTTAGGTTAGGGGCTTTTAGGATTTTTATACGTTTTGGATTAAGGACTATTGATTTTTAAGGTTTAGCATATACAAATTTGGGTTGAAGTTTGATTCTTTTGTTTTTTGCTTTTCAGGTTTAGAGTTAACGAATTTTTAAGATTTAGGGTTAAAGACCTAATATTTTTGTATGGGTTTTAAATGGTCTTTAGAGTTTCTTTTTACGATTTATAGGATTTAGGCTTTCTTAAGGCTTTTCTTTTCTTAAGCGTATTAGGTTTTGGATTTAGGGTCTTACGCTAGAGTTTAAGGTTTAGGGATAAGGACTTTATTATGTATAGGGCTTTAAATTAAGGGTTTGTAGTTTTTTAGGGTTTAGGGCTTCGGGTTTATAAAAACACTTTTTAAGGTTTTATTGGCTTAAAGTTTAGGCTTTAGGGTTATTTTGTATTTTTTTAAGAATTTAGCATATTCAATTTAGGGCTTATATAGGGTATAGAGCTTAGAGTTTTGTTGGGTAGAGAGTTTTTTGGGAGTGTTTTTAAGGATTACCTTTTTCTTAGGATTTTTAAGGGTTATCTGTATCTTAGGGTCATTTTTAGGGTTAGGGTTTTTCTTTTGTGCTTTTTAGGTCTAGGGTTTATAAATTTGTAGGATTTAGGGTTTAGTGCATATGGTTTTGTAGGGGTTTTAAATTATTTTAGGATTTATTATAGTGTGTATAGGATTTAGTGTCTTTTAATGTTCAGGGCTTAAAGTTAGGTTTATAATTTAGGGATTTTGGTTAGAGTTTTTGTTAAGTTAAGAGTTTTATCTAGGGTTTTAAGTGTTTAGGGCTTTGGGTTTTCTAGGTTTAGGTTTTTTTAGGATCTTTTAAATTTATGGTTTAAGGCGTAAGGTCTTTTTGTTTCTTCTAGGGTTTAACATATACATTTTATGGATTTATAAGGCTTAGAACTTCGTCTTTTTTAGGTTTAGGGGGTTTGGGATTGAAGGATTTTAATGGGTTAAGTGTTTCTCAGGGTCTTAAGTGTTTAGGGTTTAGACCTTATGTGTTTTTTTTATATATATCTTAGGTTTAAGGTTTACCTCTTTTTAGAATTTAGTGTTTTGATCTTAGGGTTTTGCAGGTGTTTCAAATGGGTTTTTTTGTTTCCGAAGATTTAGGGTGTAGGGTTTCTTAGAATTTTTTTAGAGAGTAGGGTTTAGGTCTTAGAGTTTTTAACTCTTTTTAAGAATTTAGTATTTAGAACTTATGGTTTTTTATGGGTTTAAATGTTTTTTTGGGGAGTTCTTTTAGTTTTTATAGGACTTAAGGTTTCTGAACATTTTTGGTGTAGGGCTTCTAAGGATTTTTTGTTATGGAGTAGGGTTTTGGGATTAGAGTTTTTTTAGGTTTAGAGGTTAAAGTTAAGAATTGTTATTAGGTTTTTAGAGTTTGGATTTTTTGGGTGTTATAGGTTTAGTATTCAAGTATTATTGTTTTTATGTGTTTTTAGGGTTTCGTATATACAATTTAGGGCTTTATTTTGTTTAAGGTTAGAGATTTAATTTATAGGTTTAGGGGTTTTCAGGAATACGTATTTCTACTGATTTTTTGGGGTTCAGATTAGGTCTTAGGCTTTATTGTTTTTTTTTTGGTTTGGGGTTTCTAGAATTTTAGGACTGAAGGTTTAGAGCTTAGGGTATGTAGGACTTTTAAATGTGTTTTAGGGTTTATTTTAAGGTTTATAGGACTTAGGGTTTCTTAAGGTGTAGAGTTTAGGGATTATGCAGGTTTCAAGCTTAGATTTAGGGTTTAGGTTAGGGTTTAGGGTTTTCATAGATTTAGGGTTATGAGTTAATGGTTTTATCTATGTTTATAGAGCATAAGACTTTGTATTTTTTCTGTTAAGAGATTTTGGGTTTTCTAAATTTAGGGTTTAGGGCTTAGGTTTTTTGTGATTTTAAGGGTTTACCATATACAATCGTGTGCTTTATATGGCCTAGGCATTACGGATTTATGGTTATGTATTATTTATGTTTAGATTTCTTTGTTTTTTCACCTTATAGTTTATGAATTTTTAGGATTAATCGTCTAGATTTTAGGATTTTGTAGCTATATGAAATTTGTTTTAGGGTTTATAGGATTTAAGTTTTGTTAAGGTTTAGGGCTTAGGATATATTAGTATTTTAGATTTAGGATTTATGGTTTTTTTATAAGGGCTTAGAGCTTAGGGTAAGGATTAAAGGTTTTAGATTAGGGTTTAGGTCTTAGGGTTTCCTTAGGTTTAGAGGTTTTTTTTAAGTTTTTTACCTAGGCTTTAAGGGATTAGGTGTTCGGACTTTTGAGATTAAGATTATCTATTATTTTTGTCACGACCCAAAATGGGGACGCGACTGGCACCCACATTCACCCTCCTATGTGAGCGAACCAACCAATCTAACCTTTAACATTTTAATACAATATCAACAAAAGAAATGCGGAAGACTTAAACTCATTAATAAAACAACTCAAAACTATTATTATTATTCCCAAAATCTGGAAGTCATCATCACAAGAACATCTATGATCAAATTTCTAATCTAAAACTGTCTAAGAATGTCTAAGAAGCTAAAAATACATAAGAACTAGTCCATGCCGGAAGTCAAGGCATCGAGACTCATAGAAGAAGATCCAGTCCAAGCTAGAAGCATTAGCTCACCGTGAGATCCGGTATGACGATATCTGGCCCGAGTTACTGTTGTGTTGAAGTTGACGGATCGTTTGCTGCATAACACAAATAACAAAGAGGAAAACATAAAAGTAGGGGGTCAGTACAACCACACGTACTGAGTAGATATCATCGGCTAACTCAAAATAGGGAACAATATATATCAATATTAATGTAATTCAACTACAATACTCAACATGTAGCAACAACAATTTCTTTATCATTAACAATTTCCGTCAAGTTCATACATGAGGTCTCAAGCCTCAATACCATACTCATTTGGAAATTAAGTTCATTAGATTGAGTATATTCATTATCTTTCAAGATTCATTATCTTTCTTCCTCTTGTGTCGGTACGTGACACTCCGCTCCTCTATTTCTATCCTGGTGCCGGAACGTGGCACTCCGATCCTCATATACTATCCTGGTACCAGAACGTGGCACCCGATCCTCATATTCTATCCTGGTGTCGGAACGTGACACTCCGATCCTCATATTCATTCTATCCTGGTACCGGAACGTGGCACCCGATCCTCATATTCTATCCTGGTGTCGGAACGTGACACTCCGATCCTCATATTCATTCTATCCTGGTACCGGAACGTGGCACCCGATCCCCTAATTTATCAAGCCTTCTTTTACACTAAGGCATCCTCATTATCATTATATAATTTATCAAGCCTTCTTTCATACTAAGGCATTATCAATCTTATTATATATTATATCAAGCGAATTAGGGTTCTTTCAAGATTCGGGATTCAATAGCTTCATCATGCTTTATTAATTCATCACAATTTCGTAATTCAAATCATGCAAGCATACAATTTAAGCACATAGCCGGGTTTACGATATTATCAACACATAGTATTCACTATCAAGAGTTCACTACGATTATCGTAATATAAACCATAACCTACCTCCACCGAAGAATTGAAATCAACAAGAAATTCCCAAGCTTTGTTATTCTCCCCTTTGATCGACTGCCCTTTCTCTCTTTCTTGTTCTTTCCTTTTTGTTTTCTTATGTTCAAACCCTCTTTCTTTTACCATAATTAATCATATAATTAACTGTGAAAAAGGACAATAAACCCCACTAATTAACTTAAGGTTACCCCTTTTAACCCCTAAGTAATTAGACTTATTAATGTTTACCCTCAATCTTTATAATTAAGGAAAGAATAGTCAAAAACGACCCTTAAAACGTGTGGAGAAATCCTAGTTTGCCTGGGACTGCGCAACCTGTGACGGGCCGTCGTGCCTGCGATGGTCCGTCACGGTGGTCGTCGCAGCTCCCTCGAGCTCAAGTGGCCTGTGACGGCCCGTCACAGCCGTGACGGTCCGTCCTGGTCCTCCGTCATGACAGTCAGAAACTCGTTTCTTGTACCAAATTCTCAAAAGTTGAAGTGTTTTGCAACGGAAACTCACGACGGTTCGTCGTGGATGTGACGGCACGTCCTGCAGGTCCGTCACAATTTACAGAGAGTCGATTTTCAGTACCCAATTTCAAAATTCTAAGTATCATGGGACGACACCTCCTTGACGGTCCGTCGTGACCACGACGGTCCGTCGGGACACACGTAGTCTCAGCCAGTTTTTCCAGAAATAATTCTGCTGCTCAAAACGACTAAACAGGTCATTACAATAGATACCAATTTACCCATCGTTCGTCCCCGAATGATCAAAAGAAGAAAAACAGTGGCGAAAAGGAGTACCTGAATCTGTAAACAGATGTGGGTATTTTTCTTGTATATCCGCCTCCTTCTCCCAAGTAGCTTCTTCAACCGGTCGATTCTTCCATTGAACTTTGATGGATGCAATCTCTCTCGACCTCAACTTGCGAACTTCTCTATCTAATATAGCAACCGGTTCCTCTTCATAAGTCAAGTTCTCATCAAACAAAACTGAATCCCAACGGATAATGTAGTTTCCATCTCCGTGGTATCTCTTCAACATGGACACATGAAACACCGGATGCACTCCGGACAGCCCTGGGGGCAAGGCTAATTCATAAGCCACCTCCCCTATTCGCTTTAGTACCTCGAATGGTCCAATATACCTTGGACTTAGCTTACCTCTTTTTCCAAACCGCATCACCCCTTTCATGGGTGAAACCTTCAACAAGACTTGTTCACCTTCCATGAACTCCAAGTCTCTAACTTTTCGGTCTGCATACTCCTTTTGTCTACTTTGAGCCGCCAAAAGCTTTTCTTGAATAGCTTTCACCTTCTCCATAGAATCTCTTAACAGATCAGTCCCCCAAGGTCTAACTTCAAATGCATCAAACCACCCAATGGGAGATCTACACCTCCTCCCATACAATGCTTCAAATGGAGCCATGTCGATACTGGAGTGATAGCTATTATTATATGAAAACTCTGCCAAAGGTAAAAAGCTATCCCAATGGCCACCAAACTCTATCACACATGCACGAAGCATATCCTCCAAAACTTGAATCGTTCGCTCAGACTGACCATCAGTCTGAGGGTGAAACGCCGTACTAAGGTCCAACCTAGTACCTAATTCCGCATGCAATGTTCTCCAAAACTTAGAAGTAAACTGCGTACCTCTATCTGATATGATTGAGAGTGGAACTCCATGCAACCGAACGATCTCTGAGATGTAGATCTTGGCTAACTTCTCTGCATTGTAGGTCACCTTGACAGGAATGAAGTGAGCAGACTTAGTTAACCTATCAACAATCACCCAAATAGAGTCATACTTACCCAATGTCTTTGGAAGACCAACCACGAAGTCCATCGCGATTCTCTCCCACTTCCATTCAGGAATGGGCATTCTCTGAAGTGTTCCTCCGGGCCTTTGGTGTTCATACTTTACTTGTTGACAATTTGGACATTTGGCCACAAACTCAACAATATCTCGCTTCATTCTACTCCACCAGAAGTGTTGCTTTAGGTCGCGGTACATCTTGGTTGCACCAGGATGTATAGAATATCCGGAACTATGAGCTTCTGTAAGAATAGTGGTGATCAAATCACCTATGCGGGGTACACATACCCTTCCCTTAATTCTCAAAACACCTTCCTCATCAATTATTGCCTCTTTAGCCTCTCCTTGCAACACTTTATCGCGAATTCGCCTTAGTTTCTCATCATCAAACTGTTTCCCCTTAATCTGATCAACGAAAGAGGATTTTGCCTCTACACAAGCTAACAATCCTCCCTTCTCGTTTATTTCTAACCTCATAAGGTCATTAGCCAAAATCTGCACTTCTCTCGCCAATGGGCGTCTAGAAGCTTGCAAATGAGCTAGACTTCCCATGCTTCCGGCCTTCCTACTCAAAGCATCTGCCACAACATTTGCTTTTCCCGGATGATACAAGATAGTGATGTCGTAGTCCTTCAGTAGTTCCATCCATCTCCTCTGCCTCAAGTTCAAGTCTTTCTGAGTGAATACATACTGTAGGCTACGATGGTCCGTGTAGACTTCACACTTAACCCCATACAAGTAGTGTCTCCATTGCTTTAGTGCAAATACTACCGCGGCCAACTCCAAATCATGGGTCGGATAGTTACGTTCATGCACCTTTAATTGCCTCGAAGCATAAGCAATCACATTCTTCTCTTGCATTAGCACTGTACCCAACCCAGAATAGGATGCATCACAATAAACAATGAAGTTTTTACCCTCTATTGGCAAGGTGAGGATAGGTGCGGTAGTCAACAAGGTCTTGAGCTTCTGAAAGCTTTCCTCACACTCATCCGACCATACAAATGGAACATTCTGTTTAGTCAAGTTCGTCAATTGGGAAGCAATAGAAGAGAATCCCTTGACAAATCGGCGGTAGTAGCTAGCTAAACCCACAAAACTCCTTATTTCTGACACGTTTGTAGGTCTTACCCAATTCTTCACTGTCTCAATCTTGATGGATCCACCATCACTCCATCCTTAGAAACCACGTGCCCCAAAAAGGACACTAATCTAGCCAAAACTCACACTTGGAGAATTTTGCATAAAGCTTTTTCTTTCTCAACAACTCTAACACATTTTCAAATGCTCCTCATGTTCTTTCTTACTTTTGGAGTATATCAGTATATCATCAATAAACACAATCACAAAGAGGTCCAAGTATGGCTTGAAAATCCCGTTCATCAAGCTCATGAAGGCAGCAGGGGCATTCGTAAGACCAAATGACATTACCACAAATTCATAATGCCCATACCTAGTTCGAAAAGCAGTCTTTGGCACATCCGTTGCTCGTATTTTCAATTGGTGATAACCGGACCTCAAGTCAATCTTTGAGAAGACACAAGCACCTTGTAACTGATCGAACAAGTCGTCAATGCGAGGAATGGGGTACTTGTTCTTAATAGTTACTTTGTTCAACTGTCGGTAATCTATGCACATTCGGAAACTCCCATCCTTCTTCTTCACAAATAACACCGTAGCACCCCAAGGAGATGCACTTGGTCTAATGAAGCCTTTGCTCAACAACTCTTGAAGTTGTGCCTTTAACTCTCTTAATTCGGCGGGAGCCATTCTATACGGGGGTATAGAAATGGGGCGAGTACCGGGTTCCAAATCAATGCAGAAGTCTATATCCCTATCTGGTGGCATACCGGGAAGATCTACAGGGTACACATCCAAAAACTCACAGACCACTGAAACCGACTCGATCGAAGGTACTTGGGTAGTGTAATCCTTGAGATGTGCCAAGAAAGCTAGACAACCCTTACTAACCATCTTCTGAGCACGAATAAAGGAGATGATACGCACCGGATTGGGAGGGTAGTCGCCCTCCCACACTAACGGATCTGCCCCAGGCTTGGCTAACGTCACTGTTTTAGCATTACAATCCAAAATCGCAAAATTCGGAGAAAGCCAAGTCATACCCAGAATTACATCAAAGTCTCCCATTTCTAAAATAACCAAATCTACATAAGTGTTGCTCCCCACAAAATTCACCAAACAAGACCTATATACTTTTTCGACTATCACAGACTCACCCACCGGAGTAGAAACACGAATAGGCATGTCAAGTAATTCACAATGCAAATTTAGACCATTAGCAAATGAGGAAGATACATAAGAAAATGTGGATCCAGGATCAAACAACACGGAAGCCATGCAATCACAAATCAGAAGGTTACCTGTGATAACCGCATCAGACGCCTCCGCTTCAGATCTCCCAGGGAAAGCGTAGCAATGAGCCCCATTATTTGTCTGTCCGTTGCCCCTACCATGGTGTGTAGTAGTGGCTCCGTTTTGCCCTTCACCTCTGCCGTTTTGGTGACCACCATTACCTCGGCCACCACGCCCTCCAGAATAACGACCTCTACCATTACCACTCCTACCTCTAGCCAGTGGGGCTCTGTAACTCTGATTTGGACAATAACTCTTAATGTGTCCAATCTATCCACATCCATAACATTCTCGGGGTTAACGCATCGGCCTCTCAGAGAAGTGTTGACCGTTCTGAGGTGGACCCCCAACTACAGTCTGTAGTGAAGACTGAATTGGTCGACTTGCGTAACCTCCGGAGCTCTGTCCTCTAGAGTGAGGACCATTAAACTCACCTCCCCTTCGAAACCTCTTTGATGTCGATGTCGTGGTGAAGTCATCTGGTTTCACTCCTTCCACCTCTATCACAAAGTCTACCACCTCTTGGAAGGATGTTGCTGTTGCCGCTATCTGTAAGGCTGAAATCCGCAACTCTGACCTCAACCCCTTCACAAAACGGCGGATCCGTTCTTGTGGACTGAAACAGAGTTGGGTGGCGTATCTGGATAGTGCGCGAAATTTAGCCTCGTATGCATTAACCGTCATTCTACCTTGCTCCAGACTCAAGAACTCATCCCTCTTTCTATCTCTCAAAGTCCTTGGGATATATTTCTCCATAAACAGGGTAGAGAATGATTCCCAAGTCATTGGTGGTGCCTCTGTTGGTTGACACTCAACATGTGATCGCCACCACATTTTGGCGTTCCCTTGAAATTGATAGCTTACGAACTCAACGCCAAACCGTTCTACTATCCCCATCTTGTGTAGTAGCTCATGACAATCAACCAGAAAATCATAAGCATCTTCAGATTCTGCACCCTTGGAAGACTGGAGGTTTCAATTTCAAGAACTTACTGAAAAGTTCATGCTGATCATTTGTCATAATAGGCCCAGTAGTCAGACGTGGAAATGTGCCTATTCCCAATGTTGCATCCATGCGGGGAGCCATAGTAGCCGCATGTCGTATCTCTAAAACCGGAGGTGTTGGTGCAGAAACCACTGGAGGAGCCTGTCCCTGATCGGATAACCCGCTAAGATAAGCAAGTTCCTGGTTGATCATCTCTGGGGTAGGTTGGGGTGGCAATTCCTCATTTTGCACTTGTTCAGTTTCCCCTTCCTCACCCTC
>JAKWIY010003053.1:5298468-5328468 GCA_027704805.1 Solanum corneliomulleri | reverse complement strand
ACCCCAGGCTTTATTATTAATAATAAAAACAAAATACAAGGAGGGGGCATAAACCTTACCTCCTACCTATAGTGGACTATTTGTACAGACCTAGCAATGCTAAAGCACCTATTTCTAGAGTTTTAACACGACAATTTCGAGGATTTTCAACCTAGGTCAGACAGAATTTTATTAAAGAATGAACCTATCAAGAAGAACTAGGCTAATACTAATTGATAAACAAAATGCAATATAAATGAGTAGAAATTAGAGACACATACCTGAGAATTTGAGAAAAACAAGAGAGGAAGGTACTTGGTGATCAAGTCGAGACCCACAACAACAGACTCCGACTAGTAGATAGTGAATTGTCGGAATTGGGGAATTGGGGGAAAATGATCGGTTGTAAGAGAGGGGGTTATGATCTTTGGAAGTTTAAAAGGGAGGGAAATGGGAGAAAGAGGGAAGGAATGGGGTGAACTGAAGGGATGGGGGTTTTAAATGTTGAATTTTTTAAAAAGCCCCCAGCCGGGTCGAGTCGGGTACGCTTCATTAATGATGCGACGATGGTTCGTTGTGCCTGTGACGGTCCGTCATTGACCCCGTCGCGTGTGCCCTAGTTTGAAAATAACAGAAATACGTACCTGGCATGACGGATTCCTGCGACGGTCCGTCGCATGTACAACGCTCCGTCGATGTATCCGTCAGTGACTGCTGCAGAGTGATTTTCTGCAGAATTTCCTGGTGATGCGCCTGCAAATTTAAAACCCATTAGTAGAAAATGCTAGCATTACTAGAAAGAAAAACTATAAGTATTGGGTTTCCTCCCAACAAGCGCCTGATTTAACGTCGCAGCACGACTGAGGACACTTGATTACTTAGCCTTTATCAAGATGGTATGCCTGTATCACTTCATTCACCGATGCAGTATGCCCAGAATCGAGTTTTACTTGTTCTCCATTCACATTAAACCATACTCCCTCCTTGGTTTCTAACTCAACTTCTCCATGAGGGAATACTTGGGTAATCAAGTAAGGGCCAGTCCGTTTGGACTTGACCTTGCCCCGAAGCAAATGCAACCTAGAACTGTCTAAAAGCACCAAATCCCCAACGATAAACTCTTGTTTTTCCCTTTTTGGTTCATTATCCTTCTTCATCTTTTCTTTGTGGGATATGGCAGATACCGGTTGGAGCTCACCACTCTGCCTCATGGACCTACAAATGTTGAAGGTTGCTTCTTCATTGTTCAACCGAAATTTCATCTGCCCCTTTTCCATATCAACTAAGGCTCTACATGTAGCAAGGAATAGCCTCCCAAGAATAATAGGCACTTCAAAATTAACTTCACAATCAAGAATAACAAAATCTGCCGGAAATATGAACAACTCTACTTTTACTAGCACATCGTGGAGTATCCCTATAGGCCTTTTCACTGTTCGATCAACCATCAGTAGCCGCATCGCAGTGGGCTTTGGGTCACCCAAACTCAACTTTTTATAAATTGAGAGGGGCATGAGATTTATGCTTGCCCCCAGATCACATAATGCTTTCGCAAAATGTAATGACCAGACTGTACAAGGAATAATGAACGCACCCGGATCTTCTTTCTTTTGTACGAGAGATCTTGTAGCAATAGCACTACAATGCTGCATTCGATCATCATCCTCGAAAGTGACCCATCTTTTCTTTGTAACCAGATCTTTCATAAACTTGGCATAACCGGGCATTTGTTCTAGAGCTTCTACCAAAGGGACATTGATAGAAAGCTACTTCAACATTGTTATAAAACACCGATGTTTACCATCCTCAGTCTTTTTCACTAATCTCTGAGGAAAGGGTGGTGGTTGTCTAGGCATGGGAATTACCTTTATAGGGACTTCTGCATCTTTTCCAGTGCTATCTTCTGCTTCACCACTACCCTCTACCACTTTATCATTATCCTTTCTCACCTTTTCATCATTAGACGACATATGTGGGTCAATGGTTTGGTTACCACCCCGAGTAGTGATTGCCATACAGTGTGCATCATTTTTTAGATTTTGGACACTGTTGCTAGGAAGAGTGCCCGGTTGCCGTGTGTTTACAGTCGCAGATAATTGGGCCATTTGCAACTCGATCTGCTTAATCGATATTGCATGTGTATCGACTTTTTGACCAACACCCGCTAAATCACTTCTTAACTCTTTAATACGCTCATCACTATCATCAAACCTCCTCATCATTGTGTGCAACATATCCTCAACTCGCGCCATACTATCTCCACCATCCCTAGGAGTAACTTCACGATTTTGAGGAGGGACATAGGGCCCATTCCTGTCATTTATGTTACCGTAGTTACCCCTGTTGAAGTTGTTGTCGCGGTTGTAGTTTCCATCTCGGACATAATGACCATCACGATTATAGTTACCATAAATCTGACCTTGGTTCCCTTGACCTTGGCGCCAATTATCCTGATTTGAGCCTTGGGCACTCGGTCGGAACCCCCCTGTCTGTTCATTTACTGCATAGGAATCCTCCGCATAATAGCATTCATCATTAGGTGGTGGTGGTTTAGACAAGTAGTTAACTGCATTTATCTTTTCTGCACCCCCAATAACATGTTTTAGTACCAACCCAAGCTCAATTCTCATCTGAGACATTTCTTCACAAATCTCATCTGTGGCTGGGTTGTGAGTGGACTGCCCTACGAAGGTATTTCTACCGGTATCTGATTTCCTAGTGCTCCAAGCTTTATTATTCCAAGAGATTTTCTCTAATTTTTCAGCAATCTCAGCATAAGGACACTCCCCATAAGATCCACCTGCTATAGTGTCCAACACCGCTTTATTATTATCATCCTGTCCCCGATAGAAGTATTCTTTCAGTGACTCATCATCTATATGGTGATTTGGGACGCTTCTAAAAAACGAGGTGAATCTATCCCAAGACCTTCTAACTGACTCTCCTGGTAGTGCCACAAAGTTGTTCACTCTATATTTGTGGTTTAGTTTCTTGGAGACCGGGTAGAAGCGTGCTAAGAAAACGTCCCTTAGTTGGTTCCAAGTGAAAATTGAGTTGTAAGGGAGCTCAATGAACCATATAGAAACCTCTCCCATCAGTGAGAGAGGAAACACTCTTAGCCGTACTACATCCAAGTCCAAGTCAGGCCTCCCTACACAGCTTTTACACATTGCCCTTACCTTAGCTATATGGGCATGTGGATCCTCAGAAGGTAGCCCTGAAAACAAACCTATGGCTGTGAGCATTTGCATCAAGATACTAGTCACCACAAAAGTGTGGCCTGGTGGTAGAGGGGGCAAGACAAGTGGCCCATCGGAGTCTGCTATATTGTCATAGCCCCTGTAGTATTCTTGGTGCCGTGGAGCGGGATTTTGTCCCCTCTGTTGGTGTTCACCCGGAGCATCGGGTAACAACTGAACATGAACATCAACCGGCGCTGGGATGTTCTGGTTTGGATCATCATCATTAATTCCCAAGTTTCGATTCATGTTGCGTAGTGTACGCTCTAATTCGTGATCGTAGGGAAACAAGGGTTCTCTTCCTCTCCGTGTATTTGGCATACAAGGAAGATGATTCTACAAGAATCAAAAACAATAAAACAAAGTAAAATCAAGAAAATATCAACTAAACTAAAGTAATAAGTTTAAGTTAATCTAAAGCTACTTTCCCCGGCAACGACGCCAAAATTTGATACGCTCAAACTTACTTCTCAAATAAGAAGTATAGCGGTTGTGCAAAGTAAATAACCCAACTAATGAGGTTGGGATCGTTCCCACGAGGAAAAAAGTTTAGAATTAACTTCAATCTATTATTACTATTGTTCAGCCAATTACTTCCTTGGAAAGCAGAAATGATAAATGAAAATAACTAGCGAAATCAAAGGAGACAACTAACAGCTTCGAATGTTGGAGTTTAATCAATTAATAAAAGTCACTAGGGTTTACGTGTTCCCCACAGGTTTATAACTTGATAATTCTAACGATAACAATTCTTTCCTAGTATCTTGCATGCAAAGTGATAAGTTATGTATTTCTAAATTCTTGGTCCGGCATCTAGAAAATTTCACTCCGCACCTTCGTCCGACTACGTGTGTTGTTATACTAACCCTTATCTTTACCTCATATTAAGCATCGTATTTGATATTTGACTAAGTTATTACCTCGTACGAATCAATACTAGCCTATTAGATAGTATACACTAACTCTATGTTGATAATTATTTTCCTATTATCTACCTCCTTGGTCCGACAAGTAGCATTAAGGTGAGTTTTAACGTTGGCCATCCGTTAAAAAGACTTCTAAGCGAAAGAATTATCAATACATGCAAGACACTATTCTAGAATTGTTATTTTAGTTAGTTTTTACCTCATTATTCGCCTATGGTTCCCACAACCCTAGTTATGGAGTTTAGTTACCCATAGTCATAATCACAATATTCAAATATATGATATAAGAATTCATGTACTTACTTCAATGAGAAAGAGTAAAATCCAAAAGTTTGCTTGATTAATCAACAAAAATCACCAACAATCAATTACAAGAGTCTCAAAATATTCAAGAGTCTCACAAAGGGTCTAAAAAATAATCAAGAGTCTAAAAAATAGTCTAAAAATAACCAAGGGTCTAATAAAATAATCAAGAGTCTAACCTCAAAAACGAGGTTTTTTGAACTATTTATAAAAAATAAAAACCTAATTGAATAAGGACTCTATTAGCTGAAAATCTGTCAAAATATGGCTGGGTCGATGGACCTCACGACGGATTGCCGTGGTCACGTTGGGCTGTCATGGACTCTGTCATCCCATACGTGGTGCAATTTCTTCTATTGCTCTCTTCATTACCCTCGACGGCAGATATGACGGATCGTCACAGGAACAACGGTCCGTCGAGGGTCTCCATCCCAAAACACTTGAACTCTTGGAATTTGGGTACTAGGACTACTTCTCTGATCTTCATGACGAACCAGCAGGACAGACCATCATGGCTACGATGGTCCGTCACGATTTCCGTAACCCCACACTTGGTCAGACTTCCCCATCTTCCTTTAGCAGCTGCACTATGATACCACCTACGGACCGTCACGAGCATGACGGACCGTCACAAGCTCCGTTGGTGGTCTCTTCTGCATTTCTTCGCTCAAAAACCTCCGCATTCATCTTTGGACAGATTTCCTGCAAATAAGGAGAAACTTATATAAAAATTAGCACAAAAAGGCTTTTGGACACACTAAACTTAAGGAAAAAGTATCAATAATACCGGGAAACCACGCTATATCTACAGATATAAGACCATGACACCCTGTCATAGGCTTTAGCCATGTCTAGTTTAATGATTACATTGCTACCGATATTGGGTTTTTTTGATGTGATGAATGATTTCTTGAGTAAGCATAATGTTTTCTGAGATACTTCTGCCTTTAACAAACCCGGATTGGTTAGGAGAGATTAGAGTAGGGAGGATAGGACTAAATCTGTTACTCACTAGCTTAGATATGATTTTGCTAGTGAAGTTGCTCAGACTTATAGGCCTAAAATCAGTAATTTTGTTTGGATTATTGACTTTAGGGAGAAACACAATACAAGAATGGGAGAAGAACTTGGGAATCATATGTCCATTAAAAAAATCTTGTACAAACCCCATTAGATCATTCTTGATAATGTGCCAACACTTTTGATAAAAATACCCATTCATACCATCTGGCCCAGCTGCCGAATTAGGATTCATAGAAAAAAACACCTCTTTATGTTCATCCATACTTGGCATATTGGTAAGTTGAGTATTTTGGTCTTGACTAATCATCCTTGGAATACATTCCAAAGTATGCTCATTAATACGCTTTTCTTCTCCACTAAAAATTTCTTTGAAATGTTCACAAGCTACTTGAGCAATGTTGTCATCACCTTGTACCCTGATTCCATTTTCATTGACCACTTTATGATATAAATAACTTCCTTCTTATTCCCCTTATCACAGAATGGAAGTATTTATAGTTATTATCACCCTCCTTAACCCATTGAAGCTGAGTTTTTTGTTTCAAAATATTGTTTTCTAACTTGAGGAACTTGATGTACTTGGCATTAATTTCATGGATGAAACTTCTATTTGAGACACTTTGGTTAGAGATGTAGTTTTCTTCAGCCTTGTACACTTGTTCCTCATACATCCTAACATTTTGAAAAATATCACCAAATTCTTTCTTTGACCAACCACTAAGAGTAATTGACAATCTTTTCATTTTTTGGTGAAATCTCCACATACCATTACCTTCCACATCCTTTTCCCAATATGTTTTGACAATTTCCATGAAGTGAGGGTTGTCTACCCAACAGTCGAGGAACCTGAAATATTTGATTTGTTCAGTAGTTGAGGAAGTCATTTCCATAAGAAGGGGGCAATGATCCGATCCCGTAGATGATAAGTGAGTTATGGTGGTTTGAGGCATCTTTTCCAACCAAGAATAATCAACCATCGCCCGATCAAGTCTCAGATTTTGTGGTTAATACCCTTATTGTTGCACGAAGTAAATTTCTGTCCACTAAAACCTATGTCCAAGAGTCCACAGGCTTCAATGACATTGATAAACTCAATACTTTTTCTCATGTTATAAGGTAACACTCCCAATTTTTCCTCGATAGAAGTTGTAACGTTGAAATCACTAATAGCACACCAAGGATTATCATTTAAGGTAGAGTGCTATATCATTTTGTCCGACAGAGGTCTTCTGAGATGATTTTTGCATTTAACATAGACAAAGGTATTAGCAAATTGATACGGTAATTCATTGTGTTTCATGTTGCAAGTGATTTGCTGTTCATCTTCATCAAGAATATTACAGTCAATATCACTGCTCCAGAAAACCCAAATCTTACCATTACAATTGCTAATAGCATTATCCATGCTTAGCTGCACTTTGAAGCTTTTAATATGAACACTATCTTAGAAGGGTTCCAAAATGGCAATAACAGAGAAATGGTGGAGTTTCTTGAGCATTTTGAGTCTCTCCAACACCCCTTGAGTGTTGATCCCTCTTACATTCTATATGATTTTACTAATCATTGGGATTATCTAGATGAGAAGAGCCCAGTGTTTGGTCTGCCTGCAGTGACATTATTTGCATCTTGCTTCTTGAAGTGAAATTTTTCATGATGGAAACCCCTTGGAGATAAACATTGGCTTTATGTTCCTAGTTGGATTTCTTCCACCAAGGTCTGATCATTATGTGGACTAAAGGTCCTAATGAGGTCCTCACTAGTATCATCATCTTCCTAAACCTCTTCTATGAAATGATTATCCCCATCCATTTCATCCTCTGAATTATCCGCAACATATTCATCTAAAATAGGCACAACATTAAGTTTACCATTTTGTTGTCTTAAATAAGGGGGGTCAGCTGTAGGAGGGGTCATTTACTGAGCTTGTAGGGTAAGAATATCTAATCCATGGTTATCATCAACATGACAAATTTTTTACAAGATTCTTCCCTTCCATCCTGCTCCTATTCACTCTCCCTTTCTTGCAGTCTGTTTTGCCTCCTTTTTGCAGCATCTCTTTTTTGTTTACTTGGCTTATTCTTACTCTTAGGAGTGTTGTCAGTAGCAATTGTATCACTTTGTTTCCCTTGATCTTTTTCATTCCTTTTTTCAGTTTGCTTTTTCTCATCATTTTCCTTGGCAATTTGTCTGTTGTTGTCTCTGTTTTGTACCTGCTACAGAAGTTGTTGCTGTTTTCCTTGTTGTAGTCTGTTTTCAGCACTATTAGAGGCTCTATGGTATGTACTAAGGTTAGATTCCAACCTCTCATGCATAACATGAGGCAATTTCCCCCCTTTGGTAGCCCTATCTTGTAGGTTAGGCTATCTCCTGACACCCCCATCCATACCTCCAGAATCTTCTTTAGAAAGACCAGCAACAACATTAATAAAATTAGGGGTTCTGGGGTTTGGGAGCATTGAGTCAATACCTGGGATCTTGTGTTTATGATCTGCAGCAACCTGCTGTTTTTCTTCATTGTTTATGTTGTTCCTTTTTTGTTACAGTTGAGGTGCTGTTACCTCCTTGTTTTTGTTGAAGTCCAATGTTGTGTTCTGTCTCTGTATTCCTATTTCCTGCTGTTCCTGCACTTAAAGTTTAGAAAAAATATTCTGAGTTGGGATAGAAGTTATACTTGTTGTTTCTTGTTCCTGCTGTTGGCTGTTTCTGCTTCTTTGTGTTTGTGGTGAAACTGGTCTCCACACTTACTTGGAGTTGTTAGTTTCCTGGTTTTTGTGCTGCTTTTTCCTTTGAGTCTGCCACTGTTCTTCCTGTAATTCAGCCTGCTGATCTGTTTCCTTCTGATTGTAGGTGTCTTTCTTTTGTTGATGTCTTGTAAGCTGTTTCTTTGGCAGGTTTTCGTTTACCTCCCCGCTTTGCTGATTTTGTGTCCTTCTAGCAGTCTCATTTGTCATTTTTTCCTGTTCTTGAGAATTTTTATTTCAAGGTTGCTCTTTACTCTTGTTTCCAGCCTCCATTTCCTTTCTTTTCTTGAAGTCATCATCCATTTTTTAATTGTACAATCTTCATCCATGTGGCCTTGATGTTTGCAATAGAAGCAATAACTAGGAATCCCCTCATATTATACTTTTAACCATCTTCCTTTGTTGGGGTTTGAATGTTTGAACCCCATCTAACCATGGGAAGGTCTTTCCTTAGTAAGATCCACTTGCACCTTCACTCTAGTGGTACTACCCCTGGTTCTTTGTGAAGTTGGTGAGTCTAAGAACATCACCTTACAAATACTCTCCAAGATAGTTGACAAAAAAACTTTGTTGTAAAAGTACCAAGGAAGGCCTGGAATAGACACCCATATAGGAACAATTGGTGTTTCTTCTTCAGGTGTAAAATCAGGGGTCCAAGCTTGAATTCTCATAGCTTGCCCTTCAATGTCCATTTTTAGCTTTGTCCAAACAGTTTGATAGTCTAGTTTATTGTCCAGGTCAATGTATATGTGCCTAGAGTTGAAATGAGAGATCTTAACACCCCCTATCAGCTGAGTTTGCAAAATGAAACTTTTTCTTAACTGTGTTAGTAAACTTGCCCACAAGAGTATATTTGCAAATCTCAGCCAGTTTAACATAATAATCTTCTTTATCTATTAAAATAGCAGGGAGTCCTTGTCCAGTTGTATGGACAGGCTCATTCAACACTATAGGAGTTTCATTTTTAGCCTGGTTATACCTCACTCTAGCAGCAAAGGACTGAACAACACTGTAAGGAGCAGGTTCCGAGCTTTGATAATTTTTAGTATTGTTATAAGGAAGTTGACCTTGCTATTGGTTAGTAGGCTGCCTAGTAGTAACTTGAACACCTTGATCACCATGCTTGTTATTTCTATCAGCTTGGGGATTAGATTCGTACCTTGAGTAGCTATGGGAGATTTTGGGAAAATTGTGATGATACTCCTCTCTTTCTCGATTGTTTTGATCTCCTGAATTGCTTCCCCCCTGCTTGTAGGTGTGCTAAACTTGATCAGGTTGTTTTCCATTACTCCCTTGCCCCTGTTTTGAACTGTGTTTGCCTATTCCCAAGTTCCCTTATTTTTCACAGTTTGGTGCTCCTGCTTGTCTGGTTGATCAGCTTGCTTCCTTGTTTGTTCTTGCCTTTGTTCCTTTGCATTCCTTTCCCCTTCCTCCTTATTATGTAAATTCTGTGACTTTCTTGCATTAAAATTAGGAGTTAGATAAGATGAATTACCTGTCATGGCGAAGGAGAAGTTTGAAGTTTCATTTGTTGAGGCTGCATTTGTTGAGTCTGCTATGTATGTCCTCAAATTGCCCTGCTTAGTAGTCAAATTCTTCCCTTGTTGTGTTTTTTTTCTTTGTTCATTGTTGTTGCTTCAATTGCTTGAGGAACAACAACATTGATGCCTTGTTCAACTCTTCGAACATTGTCTGGTATTTCTCCGTCACTCTCATGAAGTTCATGTTGAGAAATGGACTTCGGATGGGGGTTGAATTGTTGTTGTTAATGATTTCTCTGTTTGATTGGGTAGAGATATCTGTTAAGTGTATGTTTTTGTCCTGAGAGTCCAACTCTTTTAACAAACTTCCATTGATTCCGGTGTTTGAAGCTATAACATCACCGGTGTTCTCACCGTCGGTGATTCTACCATTTTTTTGCTTCGAAATTTGGCTGAGAGGGACCTTATCATCGGGGAAAGAAACCCCAGTGGTCAAATCCCTTCGAATTTAAACAGAAGTTGATCGAATTTGAGTACTCAATTCCGGCAATTGTGTCGCGATTAGTTCGAAAGTCGCCTCTTGATTCTGAGTGATTGGGATAATGGAAATCGCTGATTTTTGGATCAGTGATGGATCCTGATGTGGGGAATTCATTTCCCTTATCCGTTCTTCTCGATTCAACCCAGAAATTCCTGGGGAAATATTTTTTTGATCTTCATCGAACTTCCCTTCAACACACGCAGGTTCCATCTTATCTTTGACCTGCGAATTCGTGGAGTTCTGATATTGTTCATGGAGTGTGTTCTGCAGGGTAGGTAGCCTTCTCCAAGGATCTCCTTTTGGCTTAGGTCCGGCGGCCATTTGATGGCTACCGGCAGCCCATGCGCCGTTGCGGCGCTGGGCGAGTCTGGAATTCCAGCCATTGTGTGAGAGAGAGTGTCTGCAAAGAGAGAGAAAATCTAGAGAGAGAAAAAATCTAGAAAATGGGGCGCGATAATTAGTAGTTAAATAGTAGTTTATGTTTTGGAATAGTTATTTTTAATTAAGTCGATTATTTTTATTTCGTTGATTTTAAGAAGCTTACCAAATCATTTTTGCGTTAATTCTTTTATTAGTCAAAGTGCTCTTGATCCTTCACGAGACCCAAGTTTGGGCCCTTCACGTTCTTTCCAGTAGTCCAAACTATATTTCCCTCCCCCCAAATCCCCAACTCGTTCCCCAAGTACAATTCCGCAGCCAAAAGCCTTTAATTTCCCTCAGCCACCCATCTGAAATCCACTGCGGCCCACTACTCCAGCTGACCCAAGACTTTTCTCAGCAAATAACCTGCCCAGCCCCAACAGCTCTTAGACCGCCCCTTCACGCTGAAGGAGAAGCGGGAAATCCTAATGCCAATCGCGCGTGAAGTCTACAGAAGACAAAATTGCAGCCCAACAGCAATGCAAGCCAATGATGCCCTCCACGCGAGCGCGATTTCACAGCGTGCTAACGGTGCAAGGGCGAGTCGATGGAAAGCCGTCCAAATACACATCGATCTCAACGGCAATAGATGGAGGATAGTACCAACGTTTTTTTCCCTTTCTGTCTTGAAGCAGACTGCAGCGCCTGCCATCTTTCTTCCTTGCTTGCTTGCAGATGAGGACATGTTGCCTCCGAAGGATGATGGGATGATCCGAGCCCTCCACGTCTCTCTCAAATTCGAATATTGTGGGATTTGGTGGTCTGATTTTGAGTACAAAACAACTTGCTCCTTTGTTGTGGGGGGATTTTTTTTGAATGGGAGATAAGATTTTGAATTTCGTTTTTACCCTCATTCTCCAAACCCTAATTTTTGGCTATATAAGGTCTCTTCTGTTGAAGAGTGTGGGATAATTTTTTTCTTGAAAAAGAAAAAGAACAATCAGAGAGGAATTTTGAGCAACGAAAATTCGGTTAAAATTTTTCAGTAGTTATCTTGAGTGATAGAACGAAAAGGGGAACTCAAACAAAATAGATAAAAAATTAGTATTGAAAATACCTTCGGAAAACCAAGGATAAATAACACTACTATTTTGAAAGCAATATTTTTCTTGGATTGTTGGTCGATCGTTTGTACGCAACTCTTTCAAACGGTGTATTTCGTTGTTCCTTCTGTTTTATGTCACTCCAATCGCTGCCATAAAGAAGGTAATAACCTTATCTTCATTTCCTTTGGTTGCTCTGTTGTTGAACAATGTCGTTAACTTCTCTAAAATACCAAATTTCAATTTTTGTTACCATGTTCCAAACTTGTTTGATATGTTGAATTCCATGTTGAACACTAAATGTTCTTGCTTCTCGAGTTTTTCTGAGGTTTTTAAATCAGTGGAGCCCTCTCGTTCATTTCACCTTTTGTGTGTGGAACTTTGTTTATTTATTTACTTATTGATTTTGATTAAACCAGTGTGTTTTGTTTGCTTCCATGCATATGGAGAGTGTAGAGTGTATAGGTCGTATAAGGTAGGTTGTGTTTGACATGTTTACAATGTTAATGATAGTCACTTATGAAAGTTTCAGTCCTCTAATCAACTAAAAACGGTTAGCATACATGATAAAGTCGTAGGACTGTTTGCATAGTTTGCCTCTCACTGTCACTGCTGGATTTTGAGTCTCAATTGAAAGAGGTTTCATTTTTTAAGTTATAATGTTGAATGATGTATGCTCCAATCATATTTTGATCTCCTTGTTCAAAAAATCAATTACTTCCTCTTTGTCATAATGTGAAGTCAGCTGTGGGTCTGTCTAAATTCCCATACAACATTTGTTTCCTCTTTAATATAGATTCATTAAAACGGGAAATAAGTATTTCAATGGTGCATTTTTTAGCCGTTGTAGGGATTGATTATACCATGTTTCTCTGTCTTTTTTTATTTATTTTTTGTCTCATTCTTCTTGAACTCGTTTTTATTAATTTTTCTTTTATCTTTTGCATCGTCTTTTACTGAAATAAAGCTCATTTTCTTTATACATTTTACATGATAATGTTTGAGACTCATCATTTATTGTGAACCAATATATGGCTGCTTTGTTAGATTGCGGATATTGCTTGGAAGGGTCTTATTCGGCTATTTTGTTCATCGCTTCACCTGCTTGTTTGCCTTGTGGCATGGATATGTGTAGAAGTTCCATAATATTGGTATAAGAGAGACTACTGTATGCTAGATAGTTCTGCAAATTTTGAGATTCTCTTTTGTGTTGGTTTGAGAAGAATTTCCTTGTTAAGATTGAAGTTACTTGACTTGGACTTCTATCTTCTTCGTTGTTCATATGTTCCTTTTCATCACTGTTGTCCAAATAAATATGTCTATGTCTCTGTTGTTTCAACACAATCAATTTTTGTTCCGTTTTTTACGTTGATTTATGTAAAAATATGAAAATCTTAGTATTAACATAGTCATTCTATGTGATATCTCCTCATGTTTAATTCTCTCAAGCCCCCCCATATGGTTATATGTGCCTCAAATAGTGCGCATTCATCCTTTACTACAACTAAGGGATAATTATCTTTGAATAATGACAACTACCTCTTTTCTTCCTTTAAAATCAATCCTTTTTATTTACTATTTTTATGCCTTACTGTGAATACTAAGTACCTGTTAAATCTTAAATTAATGTGTTCAGTGAAATAATATTCATTGCGACTTATGTTGATTGTTGTACTAACTCCTTATCACCTTTTTCCCTTGCTTGTAAAATTTATCCGAGTTCATCATGAACTCCTCTACCTTTGCCTTTCGGATGAGCCGTAAGGCTTAACTTTTTTTGTCGAGTCATCCGGCCAACAAAAATTGACGTACAGGTCTCTGAGTACAAAGAAATCAAAGCGAGTTGGAAGTTGAAGGACTTGGGTTAAAGCCCGCATTTTATCTTATTTCTTGTCGTATTTTGTTATCTTTGGGACTAAGCCCTTGTTTTATTCCTTTTCCATATTCATTATTATTATATATTTAGTCTAGGATGGGTACTCAAGATGACAAAATGGATCAAAAACCCAAAATAGGCGTGCCCAAAATTCCGGTCAAGGCGAACAGAACCCTGATTTGGACCCAAATCTCTCTCCCTCTCTCTCTTACCTTATCGTCTATGTGTTTGCATTTGTTTGTAGTTAGCTTAAGGTTAGAAAAGCTCTAAATCCCTGTCGATTGACATACTGCTTTATTAACTTAAAATTGAACCAAGTCTTAAAAATGATAATGTTTCAAATTTGTAAGTTCCGCTAAGATAAAAATTAAGAAACTCACTTTCAAACGATTTTCAATTTTTTCAAAAAAGTCTTAGCCAAATAAAGTTAGTTGTCAGATAACTGCATATTAGCGGATGTTTTAGGTGCTTTTAACCTTCCTAAGACATTAATATGAATCCTTGAACCCATTCAAATGTTTTCATTAGATCTATTCTATTTAAAGTCTCCTGAAAGCAATTTTTCTTAATTTTCTTTCAAATTAAGTGGCGATTCTAAAAAAGTCAAAAATTTATGGCAATACCTTTTTTCGAAAACACACACCTCATTGGTACCAGGAAGTAAGTCATGCCTTTCAAAATAGGGTATGATTCCAGACCGGGACGTGAGCCCCACCATGGTCCCTCTGTGATGGGTCGTCGGTGAAGCCTGAAATTGCCAAATGATAATTACACTTAAGGACATTATGGGGTTTTTTGGTTTTCATAATATTAAGTGACATTGTTTTTTATTGATTAATACTAACTATATATAGTTTGAAGACCCCTAAATTAAGTCATCTTCCTCATAATTTCAAAATCCCAAATCAAAACCAAGTTTTCCTCCAAAATTATCTCTAGAAATCCAAGGATGAAAAAGAAGGAAAATTAAGCTAGGGTTGGAGAAAGATTTTCTACTCAATTTCATTGTAATTTATAGCTAATGTATGGTAGTAATTCATCCATGTATAGTTTTCATCCATAGATTCCCTTCAACACCCAATTTCAAAGATAGAAATTTCGTAAAAACTAGGGTTTGTGTTACACCCTCGAAAATGAGCTAGGTTGAACTAGAGTCTAACACTTTTGCAATTATTTTTTAAGACTTAAAAAGTTTAATAATAATGTATATAGGTAGTATATAAAGTTTGGTGAAGTTTGGAGGTCAAATGTCCAAGAACGTCCAGGACGTTAGAAAACTAGTCGGAGTTGAACTAGTATGTCATAGTGTTTTGTAGTGAAGTTTTTGGGGATGGTTTGAGGGTGAAATTGAGTATCTATGGTTCCTAAGCGTATCCTGACATGTAAAGAGTCAAAAATTTCAAGAATGATGCCCCGGAGATAAGCCTAAGGGTGCCGAGGAAGACCCAAACATGGGCCATCGAAGCTGCCAAGCAGCCAAGATTTGGAAGCTGCTGTGTGACGCACAACCAACACGGAGTGGGAAAAAATCTTTCCCTGTGACGCGGGGCTGTCATGAACCATTTTTTCTGGAAATTTTCCAGAAACTAGATTTGGAAATGCCTCCGCGACGTGTAGTAAAATTCAAGATTTGGTTGCGTCATTTTTAAGTCAAATTTGAGTTCGTTAAATTGTCTAATAAGTGAAGGGATGTTTTGGGTAATTTAAGGATGATATTTTGGACATTATTGAGTCTTTTTATACCCCTAAATTCACCAATCAAAGGAAAACCCTCAACTCAAAACAAAACCTCTCCTTTCTTCTCTTCAAAACTCCCATTGATGAAACTTTGAAGCTCCAAGGAAGAAGATAAGTTTCCAAGTTTTTTCCATCAATTTTGTAGGATTTTCATAAAAATTAAGGTATGGTTCTTCATTCTTGAAATATCTCTCTTCAAGGAGTCAACTCCAATGATTTTCAAAGATATGATTAAAACCATGAGTTGTCCAATTTTATAATTTGTCTATGGGTTCTAGAGAAGTTTTCTTTGGGCTATTCAATTATGTAAGAATTGTATTGGATTAATATATAGGCAGTATTAGATTGATAATATATATTGAATTGACTTATATTCATTAAGTATTATGATTTTTATATTGAACTGATAAATATGGCCATGGGTAAGGGCCTCTTGGTATTGTATTGGATGCTTTAGCTATGGATTGAAGCGGTGTGAATGGATTGGTTGTACACTGCCCTAATTCTATTTATTTTATGTAGTGGAGGTCTCAAATTATGTTGTGATTTGTATAGTCCACTAATGGTGGCGGCTCTATGTGCTTTACTTGTGAATGATGTGGCCTCGTCGGCGTTACTTTATGTATTATGATGATCATACCCTTGTCGGCACTACTTGATGTATTATGATGAATTGTGTAGTTGATTTATGTGAAGTATGATCATATTTATCTACATGTTATTAAAGTGAAAGTATGTGTTCCTCTAATAATATTAGGTGATCATGTTAGACTATGACTATGTCCTTATGTGTGTAGTCTTAGAGTTGATGCATGATTCTTCCTACTTGGTTATGTGAGTCTTGTGATGGTTTATGTTGATGATTATATATAGGTGAGTAGGATTACTAGAAAGTATACTTAGTTGTCACTATGTGCTTCAGAATGTTACGCTATATGTGATAAGATGATAATGAAGTGTGTCTTGTTTTGGTAGACCTATGTCCCTTACTTTATATAAGAAGAATATGAAAATAAACATCTTTAGTTAGTAGGATTATGCAACTTTGTCTTGTATGTGTATGAATGAATGTTGAATGAAAGTCTAGGATCGGTAGACCTAAAATGGTGCCCTTCTGAGTATGACTAATACGTGGAACCTTCTAAATAATAAGAAGGTTAAGAATGAGCTATCCTTATAGACCTTGAGTGGCAGACCTTGTGGACCCCCGTTTTAATTAAAGAAAAATTTTTTTTTTATAAATTTTTTGACTTTTTTAAGTTGCCACTAAATTTTTAAAGAAAAATCAAGAAAACTTATCTTTCAAAGATTTAAACAGAAAATAGATTTAAACTTAAAGGGGATTCGGGGATTCACATTTATAAGGTTTTAACTACAACTAAAATATTCGCTAAATCGCGATTATCCGAAAACTAACCTACTTGTGTTGAATGTCTAACTTAAATCTAAATTGAAAATTTATTTAGGTTTTTGCTAAAAATGAAAAATTAATCTACTATCTAAGAGATTTTTTTACTTACCGAGGTTCATTATAAATATTATTACTATTTTAAAATTTGTTTAGACTTGATTGATTTAATTAAGTCGAAATAAAACGACGTCTTGCGGGGATTTTTTTTTCAACCCTAAGACTACAAAAATTAATAACAAAATAAGCACGCGGCAAAGTAAAGGAGAGAGAGAGAGAAAAAGTTGGGTCCAAATCCGATTTCTGTCCGCCTGGACCTGTATTCGTACCCATCTGTTTTGGGTTTTTGACCCATTTCCATTTGTACATGTCCTAGACTAATCATACAATAATTAATAAGAAGACATCAAGGGCTTAAGCCAAAATAACAAAATACAAGTTCTAAAATAAAGCTCATTTTCTTTATACATTTTACATGACAATGTTTTAGAATATGTATACTCATCTTTATTGTGAACCAATATGTGGCTGCTTTGTTTTATTGCGGATATTGCTT
This sequence comes from Solanum corneliomulleri, assembly GCA_027704805.1. Lineage (NCBI taxonomy): Eukaryota > Viridiplantae > Streptophyta > Magnoliopsida > Solanales > Solanaceae > Solanum > Solanum corneliomulleri. The sequence continues at coordinate 5,311,195 of JAKWIY010003053.1, read as the reverse complement.
GGTTGGGTCTTATTCGGCTATTTTATTCATCACCTCACCTGCTAGTTTGCCTTGTGGAATGGATATGTGTAGACGTTTCGAAATATTGGTAAAAGAGAGACTACTAAAAGATAGAAAGTTTTGCAAATTTTGAGATTATCTTTTGTGTTGGTTTGAGAAGAATTTCCTTGTTAAGATTGAAGTTACTTGAATTGGCCATCTCTCTTCTTCGTTTTTCATATCTTCCTTGTCATCACTATTGTCCTAATAAATATTTCTATGTCTCTTCTGTTTCAACACAATCAATTTTTGTTCTGTTTTTTACGTTGATTTCTGTAAGAAAATGAAAATCTTAGTATTAACATAGTCATTCAATGTGATATCTCCTCATGTTTAATTTCTCAAGCCCCCCACCCCCACGTGGTTTTATGTGCCTCAGATAGTGCGTATTCATCCTTAACTACAACTAAGGGATAATTAACTTTGAATAATGACAACTACCTCTTTGCTTCGTGTAAAATCAACCCTTTTATTTAATATTTTTATGCCTTACTGTAAATACTAATTGCCTGTTAAATCTTGAATTAATGTGCATTTTCAGTGAAATAATATTCCTTTTGCGACTTATGTTGATTGTAGTACTAACTCCTTATCACCGTTTCCCCTTGCATATAAAATTTATCCGAGTTCATCATGAAATACTCTACCTTTGACTTTCGGATGAGATGTAAAGTCTTAACTTCTTTTGTCGAGTCAGCCGGCCAACGAAATTTGACGTACAGGTCTCAGAGTACGAAGAAATCAAAGCGAGTTGGAAGTTGAAGGACTAGGGCTAAAGCCCGCATTTTATCTTATTTTTTGTTGTGTTTTGTTATCTTTGGGCCTAAGACCTTGTTTTATTCCTTTTCGGTATTCATTATTATTATATGTTTAGTCTAGGATAGGTACTCAAGATGATAAAATGGATAAAAAACCCAAAATAGGCGTGCCCAAAATTCCGGTCAAGGCGAACAGAACCCTGATTTGGACCCAAATCTCTCTCCCTCTCTCTCTTACCTTATCGTCTATGTGTTTGCGTTTGTTTGTAATTAGCTTAAGGTTAGAAAAACTCTAAATCCCTGTAGAATGCCATACTGCTTTATTTACTTAAAATTGAACCAAGTATTAAAAATGATAATGTTTTAAATTTTTAAGTTCCACTTAGATAAAAATTAAGAAACTTACTTTCAAATGATTTTCAATTTTTTCAAACAAGTCTTAGCCAAATAAAGTTAGTTGTCAGATAATCGCATGTTAGAGGATGTCTTAGGTGATTTTAACCTTCCTAAGACATTAATATGAATCCCTGAACCCCCTTCAAATGTTTTCATTAGATCTATTATCTTTATAGTATCTTGAAAGCAATTTTTCTTAATTTTCATTGAAATCAAGTGGCGATTCTATAAAGGTCAAAAACTTACGGAAATACCTTTTTCAAAAACAGAAATGGTGACTCTGCTGGGGATGTTTGGAGGATTCTAACCTTAAAACTAACTTTATTTGAATATTTGTAATAATTGCTTACTTGTTTACGTTACAGTAATTTTGGAAATGTTGCATTTCCACGGCATTCTTCTGCCAAATGGCAGTTAGTATGCATTAGGAAAATGAAAGTTACGTGGCTTTGCAGGGCTTTCTTCAGAAATACACAAAAATTCACTTGGAAGTATCAAATAAATAGTTGGAATGCGGTCATCCGACGTTGTTTGGTAGCTTCACCTTGATGTTTGTCCGACTCGGGTAACCGTCAACTTGAAAACTATTCTAGTAAGCCTAAGCTAGTGCGAAACCAAAACCCCAAAATTAAACATTAGCCTAAGAGACTTAATACCGAAGGTGTTTTAAGTCCATTTAGTAGAAAACTGCCAAAATCATGTCTAAGGTCTTCGACCTCACGACACATCATATTATTTGACACTTGAATGATGTACGTGTGAAAACCAATAAGTGGTGGGTAAACCTAACTGGCTTCTTTTTCGTAAATATGGACCGTTTTCCAAAGTCCGACATGGTCGTATCAGCGCCACCTCAATTCACGATGTGGTATAATAATCTGGACGGGGATCATAGAAGAACCCTCAACAAATAGTTTTGTGCATTAACAGATTTGATCAACATGAATGGTTGGCCGGAACTGGTTGAGGTCCTTATAGGATATTGGGATAGCCAAAGAATGGTGTTCCAATTCAGAACCGCAGAAATCATCCCGACTTTGGAGAAAATCAGAGACTGTATAGACATAGTAGGTACTGGGATAGAAAGGAAAGTAAGAAAACAAGAAGACATCTTTATCCCTAAAAAGCCTTCTGTAGAAAATATTGCTGACTTGTTCGGGTTGGGGAAAGACTTTGCCTACTGGTGCTAAGAATCCATGTAGCATTCAGAGATCTTTATATCCGATTTGGACATGAAAGTTTCTACGCCACTTAGAATTGAGATTTCAAGATCTCCTACAGAGAATGGAACGAGATTCATCCTCTAGCATTTGCTGTGGCATTGTTGGGAACAATGGTCTTCCCTCATGGCCTAAGTCTGAACATCTATACCCGAGTTATAACACTCGCGCATACTTTACCCGAGTTATAACACTCGCGCATACTTTACCCGAGTTATAACACTCGCGCATACTTTGTTCAAAGGGTTGAGAGCCAAGGGACAATAAAGTATTGTCCTATAGCTCCGGTCATCCTGTTCGATATGTATCGAGCCCTGGGAAAATGCAGAGAGGGGCATCTATACTTCCAAGTATGCAACTTCCTCCTTCAGTGGTGGATCCTCAGCCATTTAACAAAGGGTGTTAGGACTCAGGAGCTACATACTCTTGATAACAAAAACACCCTTAAAGATTTGAATAAAATGTTGTACTGGGAAAATATGGACAATCAAAGAACAAGGGGGAGATGGGCTCAAATATTCTCCGAATTGAGAGAAAAAGATCTCTAATGGATGCTCGATCGTTTCATCTCCAAAGAAGTCGTCGTGGAGAGCCGCAGATAGGTTGTGCTTCCTCTACTAGGTATTCGACGAATTCGCCCTTATGAACCCTTTGAAGTCTTGTGACAGTTTGGGAGGAGACAAACTATACCGAAAGAAGCGTACTATGGCACTTATGTATACGATATTGGAGATGATAGAGTGTACAACGTGACTGAAATGTTCACAGAATGGAATAGTGCAAAGGGTATGGATAAGGACACCATTGCCCCTGACCGATTCAATGCTGGATATGATAAGGGTTACAAAGAATGGTTGAAGAAGGAAATACAAAACATTCTCAAACCCCGCATAGCTTTCGCAGCATAAAGTATAGAGAAGCCAAAGCAGTGGCCGAGTTACAAGAGGTAAAGAAAGAGGCCCAAGAGGTGAACGCTGAGTTTGTCGCGAACCAAGATACTCTTGAGAGGGTGACTCAAAATGTGTAAAGATTGAGGCATGGTTATGATAATTTTGATACCTATATCAAGGAGAAAATAGAGAGGATGCGATATGAAAGCTTGAAAGACAAAGGACGCCTGGGTGAAGGATTCTTGCGTGATGTTAAGATATATGTTTCAGCAATACAATACTCAGGGGGACGCCGATGAAGCAAGGTCATCTGGAGCGGCATAGTGGACTTCGCCACTGCGTGGGTTTTTATATGTATTTATGTTGTTTTTAGCCCCTGCGTGGGACTGACTTTATTGCACTTTCAAATGGCCCCTGCGTGGGTTTGTCTTTAATATTTTATCCTCCATTTCCCCTTTGTGAACATTTTTATTCACTAGTAAAATTTATTTGGGGAATTGTTTTTTGGGTTTAAATTCACACGTACATCATCCAAATACGCTAGGCCTACCCTTGGCACAAAAGGGTTCCTCTGTATGTGTTAGGACGCAATATATGTGTGTTTAACTGCTTATGTGTTATATTGCTATGAATACGGATACGGTAAACCCACTCCTATCAAGAAATTTCCAAAGAATATACAGAAGTCACTATTATTAAATGTCCGACCAAAATTTCCAAGTCTTAAGTTTCTCACTCAAAAGACATCTCCTATACCACAAATCCTAAAACACTCATTCTACCGTCTTAGGAAAGGCAAAAATCACTGCTATGGACAAAGGTAAGAACATCCAGATGGAACTCACGGGAGAAGAACTACAAAGGAATATAGAACAGATCACTCGGGAAATTAAAAAAGCCAAGGAGGAAGTGCTCAGAGTCGATATGGCCACCTCAACCTACAAAGCTGCAAACGTGACGCTGGATGAAGATCTGCATCACATATGAAGAAAAAGAAAGATGTTTAGGTGGAGACAGAGGACTTGCGAGAGAAGTTGGACATGCTTCGGTTGAAAGTGCAAGAATGAGAAGCGAGAGAGGCGAGGATAGAATCGGAGACAGCCAATCTGTTAGCTAAAAGCATGTCACTTGATGAGGAGCTGACAGTGGAAATGGAAGAATTTGCCTCCATGAGAGAAAGGATGGATGTACTGAGGAAGAAGAACAAAACCTTCCATAGCAACAAGATTGATAAGCTTCGGAAAATGGGAGAAAAATACCCCCGTGTATGAGTAAGGAGCCAATAGTGGTCCCGACAACGCTAACGCTGAAGCGACTGAGGAAAAAGACGACGAGGAAATCATCTACAAGCCTCCATTCCTAGGTCGTTTGAAAGGAGGAGACTAATGCTGCAACAAGAAGGGAAATGATTAATGTGTCGTCATCATTTCATCTTTTGAAAGCTCTATTGTTGCCATTCAATTCCCTTGTAATCATAATGAACGAATGAATTAAAATGTTTTATCTTGTACTCAAACTACGTTGGGCCAGAATTCTCCTTGTGAGATGCGTAGGCAGCCTTCCTAGGCCTAAACCTATCTTTAAAATTTTTCATTCACCCCTTTATGTTACGAGAAGATATGAAGACCAGATCAACGGACATCAAAGGGCAGCTACAAGAAGACCTTAGCTCAACATGATTTAGCCTTTTTGAGACAACGTCAAACTAAAACAAGCAAACTCCTGCTTATTAAAAATGTGTTTCGTCCTCACTCATTGGTTGAAGATATCCTCAAACAAAGAAATTTGTGTGTTTATATGCTCTCGGTGTGATATTATGCATTTTTACCCTAAATCTTCACTGAGAAATATGCCTTCGAGTTATTTTCCCAGGTACTTTGAAACTGATCTATATCGATCAAATGCTGGCAGATCATCCCTATTTCAGCAGATCAAAAGGTCTCGCAATTTCCTTCCCTAGAAAAAGCTCAGACAAAGGAAAGACTGTTATGGGGATAATAATGAATAAGTGAGTCTTACTAATGTTATGGTGGATCAAATTACCGTAGCGGACCAGAATGAGTTGATTTTACAGCTGATGCAATAGATTGCAGAGATGAGAGTAGAAATGCAAAAGAGACAGGATCTGCCTCCACCAGGATTTGCTGCTAACGCTGCTGATGGGAGGCCTCCAATCTACTTCCCTTCCTCAAATATGGATCCAGCTCAGAACCAACCATCTACACCTGCTCAGAATCCATCGGTCATAGATCTGACTACCCAAAATCCCCAATATGCTTCTGCATCCTACAAAACTCCACCACCTCCTCAAAACAACCATCCCCAAATGCCACCCATCCTCAAAACACCCACAATCAAATTGCTCCTCCACCGCAAAATCAAAACCAAGATCCAAATCAAAATACTTTTAATCCACAAATATCCACCACCACTTAATTAGAATACCAATCCTCAGACATACCTAAAGAATTGTCAAATCGCTCAAAATGCTCAGAGTCCCTCTGTATCTCCACCCTTACCTATAGTATGCCGAGCACGATGTACATGGTTCTGAGCTGGACCATTATGAGGAACAAGAAAAGGAGTGGAGGGCAAAGGAAGAGGTAGAGATTGACATAAATGAAGAGATCAAGAAGGACATGAAAAATCTCCAATGTATCCCTGATATCGCCGAGTTTAGTTATGAAGACTTATGTATTCATCCAAATTTGGACCTTCCAGAAGGGTTCAAGATCCCAAAGTTTGACACCTTCGGAGGAGTGGGCAACCCTTTGGCTCTTTTGAGAGCCTTCTACTACCAGCTCGTTGGAGTTGGTAGGGATGAAGCTCTATTAATGCGGCTCTTCAGCCGAAGCCTGTGCGGAGAAGCTCTTGAATGTTTCACCTCACATGAAACCAGGCTATGGCCTAGCTGGAATGCATTGGCCAATGATTTTATCAATCAATTTGATTACAATGTTGAAATTGTTCGAGACCATACTCTTTGGATAAGATGAATCAAAGATCAACTTCGAGCTATAGGGAGTTTGCCTATAGGTGGAGAAAAGAAGCGGCAAGGGTGAGACCACCCATGTATGAGAAAGAAATTGTTGAAGTAGTCGTGCGTGTGCAAAAGCCTGAATATTATGACAGAATTATGCTGCTCGTTAGATTAAAATTTGCCAAGATAATCAAGATTGGTGAGACTATCGAGGATGGTTTAAAATCAGGAAAGATAGACTGTGTAGCCGCATCTCCTGGATCTTTAGGGTTGTTGAAAAAGAAAAGAGAGGAAATCACTTCCGTTTCATACGGGGGAAGGAAAACCCCCAGAAGCTCGTCATTTCCCAAGGTCGCTCTCGGCCTTCTCAAAATACCCACCAAGCTTGATACACACAAGCTAGTCATCCCAAATATCCTTTAATTTATCAGAATGCTACCTCCATTTATCAAAACGTCCAAGCTCCACTATACGAAAGTCCACCCCGAAATTACCAAAATCCATCTCTCATTTACCCAAATCATCCTCCACCCTACCAAATTCCATCTTCCTACCAGGGTGTTGCTCCCAACTGTGCTTACGTGAACTCGAGCTACCGATCACCCCCTCCTGTTTATCAAGTCCAAGCTCCACTATACCGAAATTTCCCTTTGAATTACCAAGCTCCATCACTAAACTACCGAACAAATCCATATCCCAGAAGCTAAGTTCCCCGTCCATATTGCAGAAGTTATCAACAGGTGCCTCCTCATCAAAAAGACAATTATGACCCTCCCCGACCTAGATTCGAGAAGAAGCCTTCAAGAAACTTCAGTGCGCTCGCTAAAAGTCAAATAAAGTTGTACGAGCAACTAGCTGCGGCCGGAAACATCCACCCTGTGGGACCCAAACCCGTGGATGTCAATTCAAAATTCTACAGACCCAATCAGCGATGTGCTTATCATTCCAACACTGTTGTGCATGATATTGAGGATTGTATCAACCTCAAGCACAAAATTCAGGATTTGATTGACCAAGAGGTAGTCTCTCTCCAACCAGCGTCACCAAATGTCATCACCAACCCATTGCTAAATCATGGGGGCGGCAATGTCAATATGATTGAGATAGACGATGATTGGTGTGGAATGAAAAAGATTACTCAAATCGTTCACGATGATTTGGAAAAGGCTGTAGCTTCTTTGAGCATCAAAGAGAAGAAAAAGTTTGTTATTTTGACACCCGCAAGGGCTATTTCTTTGGTGCCATCAAAAACTCTCATCAAGCCTAAGTTCGTTATTGTAACTGCTGCTGCTCAAGGTATGACCAGATCAGGAAGATGTTACACTCTTGACGAGCTTGCTCTCGAAGGTCAAAAGAAGGATCAAACTAAAAGGCCAATAAGAGAAAGAGAAGCGGAGGAATTCTGTAGAAGAATGCAGCCAAAAGACTATTCTATCGTCAAGCTTTTGGAGAAGACTCCAACCCATATCTCCGTATGGGTCCTGCTAATGAATTGTCAATTGCACATGCAGGCTTTGATGAAGGCTATCGATGATAAGTATATACCCACGGAACAACCAGCGATAACATGGCCACTATGATTCACCAGGTTATTCGAGGTCACCAAATCAACTTTTGTGACGATGAGCTGCCTTTCGAAGGGAGGTCACACAACAAGGCATTGCACATCACTTGGTATGCTACGAAAAGGTTGTCAACCGCACCTTAGTAAATGATAGATCTGGTTTGAATATCTACCCGTTGTCGACGTTGAGGTAGCTAACGTTTGAACTTGGGAAGCTTGAACAAAACCAAGTCAACTTAAGAGCCTTTGATGGAGTTCAGAGAGATACGTTGGGAGCAGTGAATCTAATTATCCAAATGGGTCCAATAGAATTCAGTGCACAGTTTCAAGTATTGGATATCGTTACCAGTTATAACCTCTTCTTGGAAGGCCTTTAATCCGTATGGCTAGAGTTTTGCCTTCTACTCTACATCAGATGATCAAGCTCGTTTGGAAGAACGAAGAGCTGATTATTCATGGCGAAGGGAGTCACTCTCGTAGACAGGTGACAATCATTGATGAAGTATCGCGAGGTACAAATTCTTACACGGTGGTGCTGGTAAATGCCACCGGTGAAGACTTGGCCCCACAAACTCCCATGCCTGCCGTGTACAAGATGATAGCCACTGTGATGCTACAGAATGGTTTTGAACCAGATTTCGGATTGGGAAGAAATTAGCAAGGGATTATTGAGCCTATTTCGGTCCTCGTCAAAGGAGCCAGATATAGTTTGGGGTACATCCCCACAAATGATGACTTGAAGACGAAGAAGAAAAATGATAAAGTGTTGGCTAAGACGATCCCACATCTGTATCAGTCCTTCCCAATCCGGGAGTATGCCGAGCATGAACACCTTGGGGAAGGAATATGTGACCTCTTCGAGGAGATCTATGCTGTTATTGAGGAAGAGGTCGAGCTAGCTGGTATCCGCAATGCTGAGCAAGGAGAGATGCTACAGAACTAGACCTCCACGCCCATCCTGATCCCCCAAACTCCTCGGTAGAAGGGCATCCTTTCATACATATTTTAAATCGGTAGTAGTCCGGAAGAGGCCCAGGACCCACCATTCTGCATATTTTTTAACTGTTTTGAATTTTCAAATTTTTGTGTTATGTTCAAAGAACGAAACATCTCCCTATCCCATGGCCAAAGTTTGCATCATTTTCAAATTTGAATGAAAGCCTCTTTTATTTTTAAACTTTATTTATTTATTCATTCGTTATACTTTACTTTCCTAACTTTGTCTGTTTATGGTTTCAGCAATGTAAGTTTTAGACCTACCAACGTCATGTCATGTCACGAGCTGAATGAACAAAATGAGGCAGGTGATGACGAGGTTGATGAATACGAAGAAAATAGTGAGGAACCGGAGTATGTCGCCAAAGAATTTCGGCAGTTTGAAAACCAGCATAAGCTGAATCTAGAGGAAACGAAAACGGTAAATCTGGGACACCTTGAATGCGTTAAAGAGGTTAAGATCAACATTCACTTAAATAAAACTCAAATAAATGGTTAATTCATTTGCTTTCTGAATATATATTGATGTGTTCATCTGGGAAGTCGGCGCCATGCAAGGGCTGAGTAGTGATGTTGTATCTCATTAACTACCGTTTAACCTGGGGTTTGATCCAATGAAGCAAAAGGCTCGAAAGTTCAAGCCTGAACTAAGTTTAAAGATCAAAGAATATATCACCAAGCAAATAGAATCTCGATTGGTGGAAGTGACACAATACCCAACTTGGTTAGCCAATGTTGTTCCGGTTTCCAAGAAAGATGGAAAATCAGGATTTGTATCGATTACAGAGACCTCAACAAAGTTGGCCCGAAGGATAGTTTTTTGTTGCAAAATGTTCATATTTTGATTGATAACTGTACTAAGCTTGAAAAGAGTCATTTATGGATTGTTACGCAGGTTACCACCAGATTCTGATGGATGAGGAAGATGCAGAAAAGACTGCTTATATTACACCTTGGGGTGTATATCATTGCAGAGTGATGCAATTTTGCCTCAAGAATACTGGTGCTACCTATATTAGGGCTATGAAAACCATATTTCATGACATGATTCATAAAGAGATTGAAGTGTATGTGGATTACGTCATAATCAATTCCTGCGAGAGTTCGGACCACCTGACATATTTGAAGAAGTCCTTTGATCATCTACATCGGTATAATTTGAAGTTGAATCCCGCTAAATGTGCTTTTGGAGTGTCATCTAGCAAGTTTTTGAGATTTATAGTCAGTAGAAGAGGTATTGAACTCGACCTTTCCAAGATTAAGGCAATTCAAGAGTTACCTCTGCCGAAGACGAGCAAAGAGGTGATGAGTTTCTTAGGAAAGTTAAACTACATTAGTTAATTCATAGCTCAATCAACCGTGGTGTGTGAGCCTATATTTAAGCTATTGAAGAAGGACGCTCCGATAAAGAGGACTGAAGAGTGCCAGACTGCTTTTGATGTTATCAAGAACTATTTGTCCAATCCACCGGTATTGGTTACTCCGCGAGAAGGGAGTCCTTTGTTGTTGTACTTGTCTGTCTCAGATAGTGCATTCGGATGCGTGGTTGGTCAACACGACGAGACATGAAAGAAGAAATGGGCTATCTATTATATAAGCAAGAATTTTACTCCATACGAGTCTCGTTACACTTTGTTGGAGAGAATGTGTTGTGCTTTGACGTGGCTTTCCCTACACATTGTTAGAGAGAATATGTTGTGCTTTGACGTGGCTTGCCCAGAAGCTGAGACAATATTTGTCTTTTTATACTGCATACCTCATTTTCATAATGGATCCACTAAAGTATATCTTCTAGAAGGCGATGCAGACCGGAAATTTAGCTAAGTGGCAAATGTTGTTGAGTGAATTTGACATTGTGTACGTGACTCAGAAAGCAATAAAGGCACAGGCTTTGGCTGATCATCTTGCATAAAATCCCGTTGATAAAGAGTATGAACCACTTAAGACTTATTTTCACTATGAAGAAGTTTCATTTGTAGGTGAGGATATTTCTGAAGCGTATCCAGGTTGGAGATTATTCTTTGATAGAGTGGAAAATCATCAAGGTAAAGGTGTTGGAGAAATTTTAGTGTGAGAATCTGGTCAGCGCTATCCCATGGCAGCTAAGCTACGATTCAATTGCATGAACAATATGTCAGAATACGAAGCTTGTGTTCTTGGTTTGAAAATGTCCATCGACATCAATGTCTATGACTTATTGGTTATTGGAGATTCAGATCTTTTGATTCACCAAGTTCAAGGAAGACGGGCTGTGAAGAACCCAAAGATTATACCATAGGTACAATATGTGCAGAGGTTGTGCAAAAGATTTCGTAAGATCGATTTCAGACATACTCCCAGAATACAGAATGAATTGGCCGTTGCTTTTTCCACCATCACTTTGATGATTAAACATCCGGATATAGATTATATTGATCCTCTAGATATAGAGTTGAAAGAACATCTAGTCCATTGTTCACATCTTGAAGCAGAACCAGACGGTTTGCCTTGGTATAAAGAAGTATTTGGAGTCTGGAACTTATCCCGAAGATGCTACGTCCAATGAAAAGAAGTCGATACGCTGTATGACCCTCAATTTCTTTTTAAGTGGAGAAATCTTGTATAGGAGGACTTTTGATTTGAGTCTTCTCAGATGTGTCGATGTTTTTGAAGCTGCAAAACTTATTGAACAGATACATGTCCGAGTTTGTGGCACGCATATGAATAGGCTCACTTTGGAAAGAAAGGTCCTTCGAGCCGGGTATTTCTGGATGACTATGGAGAATGATTGTTGCAAGTTTGTGCAAAAATGTCATAAATGTCAAGTGCACGCTGATTTTATCCGAGTGCCACCTCACGAACTTAATGCTATGAGTTCACCTTGGCCATTTGTAGCTTGGGGTATGAATGTCATCGGTCTGATAGAGCCAACCACTTCTAATAGACATAGATTTATTTTGCTTGCCATTGATTATTTCACCAAGTGGGTGGAAGCAGCTTCTTACAAGTTGGTGACCAAGAAAGTTGTGGCTGATTTTGTTCACAACAACATGATATGCAGATTTGGAATACCAGAATCCATCATTACTGATAATGGTGAAAATATCAACAGTCACTTGATCAGAGATATATGCAAGAAATTTAAGATTACTCACCGAAATTCAACTTCTTATCGTCCTCAAATGAACAGAGTTGTAGAGGCTGCCAATAAGAATATCAAGAAGATCCTGAGGAAGATGATTGACAATCAACAAGGTTGGCATGATATGCTGCCATATGCTTTGTAGGGTTATCGAACGAGTGTCAGAACATCGATTGGAGCCACTCCATATTTGCTAGTATATTAAACAGAGTAGTCATATCTGCTGAAGTTGAGATACCATCCGTAAGGATCATCCAAGAAGCTGAGTTGAGTAATGCTGAATGGGTGAGCAAGAGAATTGATCAATTGACATTGATCGATGAGAAGAGAATGGTTGCCGTTTTTCATGGTCAGTTGTATCGACAAAGAATGGTTCATGCTTTTCATAAGAGATCAAGAGCCAGAATTTTCGAAGTTGGTCAGTTGGTCCTTAAGCAAATTTTTCCTCATCAAAACGAATACAAAGGAAAATTCGCACCAAATTGGCAAGGACCCTACATGGTTGGCAAGGTATTATCTGGAGGTGCTTTGGTCGTGTCGGAGATGGATGGCACAGCATAGCCGAAACCAATCAACTCAGATGTTGTCAAGAGATACTACGTGTGAAGCTTCGGTTTGCATTTCTGTTATTTACTTGTAATTATTTTGTTTGCTTGTATTTGTTTTGCTTAAATTTTTATCCCTCTTTGTAATGAACTACGTTCGACCTAAATTCTCAAGAATGAGATACGTAGGCAGCCTATATCGGCTTCAGTTAGTTTCT
>JAKWIY010003053.1:5228468-5293468 GCA_027704805.1 Solanum corneliomulleri | reverse complement strand
GCAGGACTGTTTGCATAGTTTGGCTATCACTGTCACTGCTTGATTTTGAGTCTCAATTTAAAGAGGTTTCATTTTTTAAGCCATAATGTTGAATGATGTATGCTCCAACCGTATTTTGATCTCCATGTTCAACAAATCTGTTACTTCCTCTTTGTCATAATGTGTCTGTCTAAATTCCCATACAACATTTGTTTCCTTTTTAATATAGATCCATTAAAGCAAGAAATAAGTATTTCGATGGTGCATTTTTTAGCCGTCGTAGGGATTGATTATAGCATGTTTCTCTGTCTTTTTTTATTTTTTTTTCATTCTTCTTGAACTCGTTTTTTATTAATTTTGCCTATATCTTTTGCGTCGTCGTCTTTTACTGAAATAAAGCTCATTTTCTTTATACATTTTACATGATAATGTTTGAGAATATGTAGACTCGTCGTTTATTGTGAACCAATATGTGGCTGATTTGTTTGATTGCGGATATTGCTTGGTTGGGTGTTATTCGGCTCTTTTGTTCATCGCTTCACCTGCTGGTTTGCCTTGTGGCATGGATATGTGTAGAAGTTCCGGAATATTTGTAAAAGAGAGAGTACTGTATGTTAGATAATTCTGCAAATTTTGAGATTCTCTTTTTTGTTGGTTTGATAAGAATTTCCTTGGTAAGATTGAAGTTACTTGACTTGGCCTTCTCTCTTTTTCGTTATTCATATATTCCTTATCATCACTGTTGTCCAAATAAATATGTCTATGTCTCTTCTTTTTCAACACAATCAATTTTTGTTCCGTTTTTTACATTGATTTATGTAAAACTATGAAAATCTTAGTATTAACATAGTCATTCTATGTGATATCTCCTCATGTTTATTTATCTCAAGCCCCCCCCCCCCCCCCACCCACGTGGTTTTATGTGCCTTAGATAGTGTGTATTCATCATTTACTAAAACTAAGGGATAATTAACTTTGAATAATGACTACTACCTCTTTGCTTCCTGTAAAATCAACCCTTTTATTTACTATTTTTATGCCTTACTGTATATACCAATTGCCTGTTAAATCTTGAATTAATGTACATTTTAGTTAATTAATATTCCTTCTGCGACTTATGTTGATTCTAGTATTAACTCCTTATCACCCTTTTCCCTTCCATGTAAAATCTATCCGAGTTCATCTGGAACTCCTCTACCTTTGCCTTTCGGATGAGCCGTAAAGGCTTAACTTCTTTTGGCGAGACAACCGACCAACAAAAATTGACGTTCAAGTCTTAGAGTACGAAGAATTAAAGCGAGTTGGAAGTTGAAGGACTTGGGCTAAAGCCCGCATTTTATCTTATTTCTTGTCGTATTTTGTTATCTTTGAGCCTAAGCCCTTGTTTTATTCCTTTTTCGTATTCATTATTATTATATGTTTAGTCTAGGATAGGTACTCAAGATGACAAAATGGATCAATAACCCAAAACAGGCGTGCCCAAAATTCTGGTCAAGGCGAATAGAACCTTGATTTGGACCCAAATATCTCTCCCTCTCTCTCTTACCTTATCGCCTATGTGTTTGCGTTTGTTTGTAGTTAGCTTAAGGTTAGAAAAACACTAAATCCCCGTCGAATATCATATTATTTTATTAAATTAAAATTGAACCAAGTCTTAAAAATGATAATGTTTCAAATTTGTAAGTTTCGCTTAGATAAAAATTAAGAAACTCACTTTGAAACGATTTTCAAATTTTTCAAACAAGTCTTAGCCAAATAAAGTTAGTTGTCGGATAACCGCATGATACCGGATGTCTTAGGTGCTTTTAACCTTCCTAAGACACAAATATGAATTCCCGAACCCCTTCAAATGTTTTCATTAGATCTATTCTGTTTAAAGTCTTTTAAAAGCAGGTTTTCTTATTTTTTTAAAAAAATTAAGAGGCGATTCTAAAAAAGTCAAAAACTTATGGAAATACCTTTTTAAAAAACACACGCCTCATGGGTGAGGGGCGTGGGTCAATCCTTTAAAAATAGGGCTACAAATCCAGACCGGGACGTGGGCCCCACCACGGTCCCTCTGTGATGGGTCGTCGGTGAAGCCTGGAACTACCAAATGATAATTACACTTAGGGACATTATGGGGGTTTTCGGTTTTCATAATATTAAGTGACGTTTTTTTGTATTGATTAAGACTAACTATATATAGTTTGAAGACCCCTAAATTAAGTCATCTTCCTCATAATTTCAAAATCTCTAATCAAAACCAAGTTTTCCTCCAATATTCTCTCTAGAAATCCAAGGAAGAAGAAGAAGGAAAATTAAGCTAGGGTTGAAGGAGAAAGCTTTTCTACTCAATTTCGTTGGAATTCATAGCTAATGTATGATAGTAATTCATCCATTGATAGTTTTCATCCATAGATTCCCTTCAAAACACAATTGCAAAGATAAAAATTCCCTAATAGCTAGGGTTTGTGTTACACCCTCAAAAATGAGCTAGGTTGAACTAGAGTCTAACTCTTTTGCAATGATTTTTTGATGTCTTAAAAAGTCTAATAATAATATATATAGGTATTATATAAAAGTTTGATGAAGTTTTGAGGTCAAACGTCCAAGACGTTCGAAAACTAGTCGGAGTTGAACTAGTGTGTCATAGTGTTTTGTACTGAAGTTTTGGGGGATGGTATGAGGGTGAAATTGAGTATAGATAGTTCCTTAGTGTATCCTGACATGTATAGGTTCAAAAATTTCAAGAATGATGCCCTGGAGACCAGCCTAAGGGTCCCCGAGGAGGACTTAAACATGGGCCATTGAAGCTGCCAAGCAACCAATATTTGGAAGTTGTTGTGTGATGCACAACCAACACGGAGTGGGAAAATTTTTTCCCTGTGACACGGGGCTGTCATGAACCATTTTGTCTTGAAATTTTCCAGAAACAAGATTTGGAAATGCCTCCGCGTCGTGCAGTTAACTCCCAGATTTGGTTGCGTCGTTTTTAAGTCAAATTTGAGTGGGTTAAATTGTCTAATAAGTGAAGGCGTATTTTGGGTAATTTGAGGATGATATTTTGGACTTTATTGAGTCTTTTTATACCCCTAAATTCACCAATCAAAGAAAAACCCTCAACTCAAAACAAAACCTCTTCATTCTTCTCTTCAAAACCTCCATTGATGAAACTTTGAAGCTCCAAGAAAGAAGAAAATTTTTCCATGTTTTTTCCATCAATTTTGTGAGATTTTCACAACAATTAAGGTATGGTTCTTCATTCTTGAAATCTCTTTCTTCAAGGAGTCAATTCCAATGATTTTCAAAGATGATCAAAAACATGAATTGTCTAATTTTGTAATTTTTCCATGGGTTCTTGCATTAAAGGTTTTGAAACATTGTATTATGATTGAATTGATGTTAATTTGATTATTTAACCTATAAAATCTATGAACCCATGAAAACCATGCACTTCTAGTTTTGACTATTTAATGGGTGAAGTGATCATGTCTCGATGCTTAAGAATTCTAGAGTAGTTTTCTTTGGGCTATTCAATGATGTAAGAATTTTATTGGATTAATATATCGGACATCTTAGATTTATAATCTATATTTAATTGACTTAGACTCATTAAGTATTATGATTTTTATATTGAACTGATGATTATGGCCATGGGTAAGGGCCTCTTCGTATTGTATTGGAGGCTTTAGCTATGGATTGACGCGGTGAGAATGGATTGATGGTACACTGCCCTAATTCTATTTATTTTATGTAATTGAGGTCTCAAATTATATTTTTATTTGTATGGTCAACTTATGGTCGCGGTTCTATGTGATTTACTTGTGAATGATGTGGCCTCGTCTGCGTTACTTTATGTATTATGATGATCATGGCCTTGTCGGCACTACTTGATGTATTATGATGAATTGTGTAGTTTATTTATTTGAAGTATGATCATATATATCTACATTTGATTAAGGTGAAAGTATGTGTTCCTCTATTAATATTAGGTGATCATGTTAGACTATGACTATGTCCTTATGTGTGTAGTCTTAGAGTTGATGCATAATTCTTCCTACTTGATTATGTGAGTCTTGTGATGGTTTATGTTGATGATTCTATATAGGTGAGTAGGATGACTAGAAAGTATACTTAGTTGTCACTATGTGCTTCTGAATGTTATGCTATATGTGATAAGATGATAATGAAGTGTGTCTTGTTTTGGTAGACCTATGTCTGTTACTTGATACATGAATAATATGAAAATGGACATATTTACTTAGTAGGCTTATGCACCTTTGTCTTGTATGTGTATGAATGAATGTTGAATGAAAGTCTAGGATCGGTAGACCTAAGATGGTGCCCTTCTGAGTATGACTACTACGTGGAACCTTCTAAATAATAAGAAGGTTAAGAATGAGATATCCTTATATACCTTGAGTGGCAGACCTTGTGGACCCCTGTTTTACTTGAAGAAAAATATTTTTATTAAGTTTTTGACTTTTTAAAGTCGCCACTTAGTTTTTAAAGAAAAATCAAGAAAACTTATATTTCAAAGATTCAAACAGAAAATCAATTTAAACTTAAACGGGATCAAGGATTCACATTTTTAAGGTTTTTATGGCACCTAAAATATTCGCTAAATCACGATTATCCGGCAACTAACCTGCTTGGCTAAAATGTCTAACTTAATTCTAAATTTAATAATTATTTAGGTTTTTGCTAAAAATGAAAAATTAATCTACTATCTAAGAGAAAATTTTGCTTACCGAGGTTCATTATGATTATTAATATTATTATTACTATTTTAAAATATGTTTAGACTTGATTGATTTAATTAAGTTGAAATAAATCAGCGCCTTGCGGGAATTTCGATTTTTTCAACCCTAAGACTACAGAAATTAATAACAAAATAAGCACACGGCAAAGTAAAGGAGAGAGAGAGAGAGAGAGCGAGAGTTGGGTTAAAATCTGATTTCTGTCCGCCTGGACTGGTATTCGTACCCATTTATTTTGGGTTTTCGACCCATTTCTATTTGTACATGTCCTAAACTAATCATACAATAATTAATAAATGAGAAGACGACAAGGGATTAAGCCAAAATAACAAAATACAAGTTATGAAAATAAATTTGAGCCTTTTAGCCCAAACTCTTTGACTCTCTCAATTCTTTGTGTTGTTTTGGCTTCAGAATATGTCCATCGATATTTTAGGACTGATTTACTCGTTAGAGGAGTTTGAGCCTTCACAACTCTATCGAGACGAAGGGAAAAGATGAGAGTGTTTGGCAAACTCGGGCGACTTTTTAACATGAAAAATGATAAACCAATTATCTAATTAGTACTATGGTGGGAAATGAACTGACAAGATAAGAACAAATAGATTAATATACCTATATACACTAGTCAGCCACTAACAATTTAATACTTAGAGAATAAGTTAACAGAGAAAATGATGAAAGACTTAATATATTCACATCTGTGAAAAAAGACAGTGACGGGATAGAGAGTCAGAAGGGAACTAATACATTTTCCAAAAATTTAATTATGTGAGAAAATAGAGAAAAAAGCAGATTCAATGATCTGAAGCTACTGAGATCAGACATGCTAGTTAGTTAGATAATATCCGACAACATGAAAAGAAAATGATAAGGTCTTATGAAATGAGCAACCATTAAATAAAAAAAGTGCCAACTAATTTATCAAGAAATTATAAGGGAATAACCAAGAAAGACTATATTAGATCACTTATAATTAATGTGAAAGAATAACTAAATCGATAAGATACAATTATCATTCAATTGCTTATACTATTTGAGATAGCAAAAGCTTTCATTTTAAGGAAAACTAAATTCACCGAGTCATTATCAAAATAAAAACACCATCAATCATAAGCTAAGCCAAATTATGAACTTAATATTTCTAAATCGAGGTAAGACATGTTGAGGGGAAACAAGAACAAATTTCATGAAGAATAGCAGAAAAAGATAAAGATAAAAGAAGCATGCTAAGAGAGATTATATTTTGACTGCAAATGGCAAATATTTCAACTAAAATTAGACAAATATAGAAACCACTACTTGGTTTACGCATGCTTCACTATTCGGTAGAATAATCATAAGCCTTGCAAAAATGAAGGAGATACACCAAGAGACCAACCAAGTCATAAACGAAACAACATAAAAGTTCATTATTAATTAATTGTTTTTTTTAATGCTCCTATTTTGCAGAATCTTCAAACATATGTAAGAGAGGGGTTTAACACTTTTTCACAATTTCAAATAAAGGGTGAAAGTAGGCGTAGGCATACATAAAACCATATTAAGCTTCGAGATAAATTCACATGCCGAATCATTCATTGGAAACAAATTGAAAGAAAGAAAAGTAAATAAATAAATAAAGCTCAACAAAGAAAATATATTTCATGTTTCACCTTCTTACAGACTCACTACGATCAAGAAAATGAAACAAGAGGGATGAGATAGTTTGACACTAAATCAAAATGACAACTAAAACAAAACGAAACAGTAGATTAAAATAAACAACATAGTCAATAAGCAGACACTCCATCAATTCGAACTAACTGATTTTTTTATCTATTCATAATGTGAAAAAACAGGGAATATGCAGCCGATGGAAGTCAAAATCACCTATAGAAGAAAATTTCGAAGATTTGTAGCTAAACCACTACTTTTGCAGCAGACTTTTCTAACAGTAAGAAAGCGAACACCCGGGACCAACGACAAGCATCAATTAAAACGAACACAACAACCACACAAACTAAAATTTATCAGTAAACCGCAGCTAACAAATGAGTTGAAAACTTCCCCAAAATGGTAGCTTGTAAGCAGGATAGAAAATTTTGGAATGAAAGCTATAGAAGGACAAAAAATGAAAACCACTGGTTCAAGAGACGCAGGATAAAATGGATAATGACACGGATCAAAATAATATCATATCCTTTCAGAGGAGCAGAAACTAAATCATTTAAATGATCGTCTTATGTAGACTCAGTCATAAGTAAATTCGCAGATGAAGTACTACAGTGTAGATTACCAATAAAAATCCTTTCCACATTCGACTAAAGAAAAAACTAACACCAATCCACTCCAAACAGAAAATGTATGTAAAAATTATTCGAAAGATATCATTTGCTAAAAAATTGATCAAATTCTAGCACATGACAATCGAAACAAAGCTAACCCATGAACGGAGAAAAGAGACGCACCCCATAATATATCATGTATAGGACAACATAGAAGGAACAAAATTTAAATGATATCAAAAGAGAATTTACCTCTTTTTGGGCAGCGAACAAGGAAAGAATGAGCAGAGTCAACTTTCACTACCAACTTTGTACTTTTGCGAGCTCGAAAGAGATACCAACAGAATGATAGTAAAATTGGGTCCAAAATATCCTACTTACTGTTGTCAAACAAAATGCTTTCGAATTTCTGTATCTATTTTTCTTTTTCTAGCCCCCAAATAAAAACTCTCTGTTCTTCTTGGCGAATAATTCCCAATCTAAAATTCTGATTCTGAATTTTTTTCCAATCCGAAAAAAAACCTCTTCATTCGATGAAGAAAAGACTATAAATATGGGAAAAATACTAGGGTTTGATTTCTCGGTAGGAAGGAGTAAAAATTCCCCTTCAAATCCCCATTCCCAAAATTCAAAAACCCAAATTCTTTTAACCAAGTAGGGAGACACCTTTTCCTTTAAAATCTGCCAAATTCTGGAAGCGGAAAGGGGAGAGGGACGGGTGAGATGATCCAGAGATCCTTGTGAGCAACGTGGATCGATTTCACGCTATCTAGGACGATTCTGTGTATACTTTTGCTGCTATGAAAGTACGATTTGAAAGCGATGGGAGGAAGAAACAAAACCATTGTTTTTTCCCCTCAATGTTTTTCCGTTTGTCATCGTCCTTTGTGACTGTTTGGGCTCGCGTAAGGTACGGTGAGGCGCGTATCAACTGGGTAGTCGAATACGCGCTGGTTTCTTTATCACTAGTTAAGGTGGAGATGAGTATGCAGGGGTGAGGTTGCTGGCTTTTGTTGCTGCAGCGCGTGTTTGGAATTGATGGTGCGTTAGCGTTCTGGGTAAAAAAACAGAAGAAGGAGGAAGTGGAGATCGGGTCAAGAGGGGGGAAAATCTAGGTTGACTAGAAGAAGAGAAAGGAATGGGGACTTTGAGAAATTTGAAAGTAGGCTGGGTTTGGAAAAGTATTTGTATTGGGTATGGGCATTTTTGATGGGTGGCTGAGTGGAGTTCAACCTTTTTTGGAATTGGGTCTAAAGGAGTAAGGGGATATTGATTAATGTTGGGTTGTGCGGAAAATTCATAAAAAGTCCCAAAAATGGTCTTCTAATGGGTTTAAATACTTGGTAATTAGATGAAATGAATTAATATAGATTAATTAAATAAGCTCCTTGATCTTAACTAAAAATAAATAGCAGATTTAGTTATAAGATAAAAATCAAATTGTAAATTATTATACGAGTAAACTAACTAGTAGAAATAAAATCCTTGAGACATTTTTTGAATAATCATAATAGTATACTAATTATATACATAATTATTTAAATTATAGATATTGTCTAAAAATTATAAAAGTGATGAGGTCAATTTTAAATAACTTGAAAAAACATTTTAACTTCACAAAAACCTAATTATTTTTAAATCGTCAAGAATTAAGAAGCTCTTTAATTAATTTCTATCAGGAGGGTCAAAATTACGTGTCAACAACTATCCCTCGCTTTACTCAGTTGATGTATGAAATTTGAGGAAAATCAAATTGACCAAGCCAATTTTGATCAACCACATATTCATCTTCGGGAAAGGAAATCGGTATAGACTTTAGGTATTAGGATCCAACCCCAGAAAATGGGTTTCCTACATATCTCAGGCTATATGAGAATTCAGGCCACTTGTAATTCGATACGTTTGATTAACGTATGATTTTGAAGAAATTCAAAAGCCACCCCTATACCGAATTATGAAGGGACCAAAATACTCGAGAGTAATATTTAAGAGCAAATGTTGAAATATAGCCGAGTTTTCGACACTGAGTCCGCCTACATATCCTTGGACCTTCAGGAGTAAGACTGCTTGTATTTCGATTTAATCGGTTGAAAAGGAAATCTATTATACTAGATATCCTTTGGCTAGATGAGCGACATATTAATTCGTGTATGAAAAGGAGGATTGCAACCTCATAAGTAAGAATTTAAACGGGCATAATT
Source organism: Solanum corneliomulleri (assembly GCA_027704805.1). NCBI lineage: Eukaryota > Viridiplantae > Streptophyta > Magnoliopsida > Solanales > Solanaceae > Solanum > Solanum corneliomulleri. The sequence continues at coordinate 5,284,279 of JAKWIY010003053.1, read as the reverse complement.
TCCAAAGCTGTTGGTGCATCGTCTCTCAGATTGGAAACTTGCTTCCGGTAGATACCAAATTTCCGGATGCAAAACTGAAACCAAGAAATATAAAGAAAACCCACATGCCTTCGGATAGGGGTGTGGTTTGATTGTGGTGGAATTCACTCCTCTGCTCGTGTCCTAAGAGTTTGACACTCCTCTTTGGACTATGATAAGTTCACTGCTAAGAAAAATTTCTATGTTGTGATGCATCCTTTTTGATGTCGTTCGAACCTGTGGTTCATTTTTGGAGAATTCATCCTTCCGGATGCTCTTGACACATACTGAGATAAACTCATTATCATAAAAATGCAATTCAAATAGGAGATAGTGTCTTTTAGCGTGTTGTCACTTTGTTGCTCTCCTTTAACATTTGACGTCAACTCGATCGGTTCGACGTAAAGCGAGTAAAGCTTATGTCTTATATTTGTAATATAATCTTCAATGTACTCTTTTTTTATGTCAAAATAAATGAAAGCTAATGCAGTGTTTACTTTTTTCTTGATGTCGTCTTTGATGGTTTTCTTGATGTTTAACCTTGTCAAAATAAAAAAGATGGGACTGGTCTCATTTCTTATGATGAGTAAATATTTCTCTTGGGATGTACGATTTCCTTCTATGGTAGTGCATGATTTCTTTTCCACAAGGCATGACATTTCTACGATGCATGAATTTCTTCTGTTGTGATGCGTGACTTTTCCGCAATGCATGAATTCTCTTGCAATGCATGACTTCTTTCCGCGATGCATAAATTTTTATCTTGCAATGCATGAATTCTTTCTGCGATGCATGAATTCTCCTCTTGCAATGCATGACTTCTCCACAATGCATGAATATCTTCTTGTGATGCATGATTTTATGCGATGCATGACTTTTCCTCGCGATGCATGACTTTTCGTGATGCATGAATTCTATTCTTGCAATGCATGACTTCTCCGCAATGCATGATTTTTTGCGATGCATGAATTTTCTCTTGCAATGCATGACTTCTTCTCCGCAATGCATGGATTTCTTCTTGCAATGTATGACTTCTTTTCCGCAATGCTTGATCTTTCTCGATGCATGAATATCTTCTTGCGGTGCATGAAATTTTTCGTGACGTATGAATACCTTCTTGTGATGCATGTTTCTTTCCGCAATTCCTGATTTTCCGCGATGCATGAATATTAACTTGCGATGCATGATTTTTTCTCTTGATGATATCCTTGGTACCAAATGAAGATAGTGCTTTCAATCGAGCAACATAGTGATCTTCTGGGTGCCTTCTGGATAATGATATCGTCTCAATTGACAATACGATAAAATGACCCTCCAGGTAGTGTATCATCTCAATCGACAATACAAATATAATGAACCTCTGGGTGGCAATGCTATCATGTCTGATAATGTGATGCAGATGACGTCATTGACAAAAACCGTAAATTGTCTTTCTTGGTGTTTTCATTCGATTCATCTTTGAACATAGTTGTAACTTCGCTATAAACTTCATGTTGTTGAAAGTTGGATGAAACAATGTTGTTCACGTTCCCAAGTCTTTGATATAAGCAATATAAAATAAATCCTGTATCCACTAAAAAATTGTTAATTTTGGGGAGCTCTTCACCCCTTGACTTCTCCATATTCATTGGAGGAATTTGCTGATTTCAAAGAACTTATGAACGTGTGTCCACAGAAAAATCGTTAGTTTTTAAATGAACTAATCTGTGTCAATTTCTTCCATTGTCTTCTTCTCGTCCTGCTATCTCCAGTTGATTTTCTGATCTCCCAACTCTTGCTAGATAAGACAAAAATATTTTATGCCAAACAACTGAAACATAAAGGGAAAATCTTAAGAAAAATAAATTTTCAAAAAGTAGTATTTTTGAAAAAAACTACTGCCAAGTATCATGTCACGTCAGTCTTAGCGAAGTTCTTTAAGTCTAATGCTTGAAGGTCCATCTGATTATTCACTAGGGAGTATCCAAAGTTTCTCCAAATTGTCGACAAACCCATTTTGAAATTTTGAGGCTATCCTTAAAAATATGTCCCAGTTAGCTGTCTTGACTTATCTTTAATAGTTGGTTAGTAAATCATGGAATTTTTTAGATCCTCTCAAAAATTTATTCCTAGTTGCAAACTTCAAAGTAACTTCAGTCTCGACTTGTTATGAAAAATCTTCTTCTCGAGAATTTTTGAGTCCCTGTAAAGAAATTTGTCATAGTTTTCATTGTAAATAAGAATAGAAATCTTACGGGACATATGACCGAACCCTTGTGGCGCCTACGTATCCCGTTGAAGACGGAATCAAGTCAACGTAGTTCCCCCTCAAAGGTTAACCAAGTAACAAATTTACAAAGAAAATCAACCAAGGCCGACATAGGCCGCCTACGTATCTCATTCTTTAGAATTCAGATCGAACGTAGTTCAAATACAAATAAATATTAAAAGGGATAAATGGGGTGACCGAGGTCGACACAGGCCGCCTACGTATCTCACTCTTGAGAATTCAGTCCAGACGTAAATCATTACAAGAGGTATAAAATTTAAAGAAAGCAAATATAACCTAATAGAACGATTACAAGTAAATGACATAAAGACAAATGGACCCTTCACATGTAATATCTCTTGACAACATCTGAGTTGATAGGTTTTGGCCATGCGGTGCCATCCATCTATGATAAGATCAAAACACCTCCAGATAATAACTTGCGAACCATGTAAGTTCCATTCCAATTTGGCGCAAATTTCCCTTTGTACTCGTCTTGATGAGGAAAAATGTGTTTAAGGACAAACTCATTGATTTCAAAAATTCTGGTTCTGACTTTTTTGTGGAAAGCACGAATCATTCTATGTCGGTTTAGTTGACTATGACAAATGGCAATCATTCTCTTTCCATCAATCAAAGTTAAGTAATCGATCTGCTTACTAACCCATTCAACGTTACTTAACTCAGCTTCTTTGATGATTCTCAAGGATGGAATCTCAACTTCAGCAGGTATGAGTGCTTATGTTCCATATACTAGAAAATATGGTGTAGCTCCAATCGATGTTCTGACGGTCATTCGTAACCCAAAAATGTGTATCGCAACATCTCATGCCAACCTCGGTAATTATCAATCATTTTCTCAAAATCTTCTTGATGTTCTTATTGGTGGCCTCTACAACTCCATTCATTTGAGGGAGATAAGCGGTTGAGTTTTGATGAATAATCTTAAATTGCTCACATACATCTTTCATCAAGTGACCGTTGAGATTTGCACCATTATCAGTAATGATGGATTCTGGTACTCCAAACCTACATATCAGATTATTTTGAACAAAATCAGCTACAACTTTCTTGGTTATCGACTTGTACGACACTGCTTCCACCCACTTGGTGAAGTAGTCAATGACAACCAAAATAAATATATGTCCATTAGAAGCAGGTGGCTCTATAGGATCGATGACATCCATGCCCCAAGCTACTTAGGGCCAATGTGAATTCATAGCATTGAGTTCATGAGGCGGCACTCAGATCAAATCACCATGCACTTGACATTTATGACATTTCGGCACAAACTTGCAGCAATCATGCTCCAGGTCATCCAAAAATAGTCGGCTCGAAAGATCTTCTTAGCTAAAGTGAGTCCATTCATGTACGTACCGCAAATTCCAGCTTGTATTTGTTCAATAAGATTCGCAGCTTGGGCAACATCATTACATCTGAGAAGACCCAAAGTTGAAGTCCTCTATAAAGGATTTCTCCAATGAAAAAGAAGGTAAGAGCCATACGGCGTATCGACTTATTCTGGTTGGATGTTGCATCATCGGGATATATCCATGTATCTAAGTACTTCTTTATATCAAAGTACCATGGCAAACCGTCTAGTCCCGCTTCGACATGTGAATAATGGACTGGATGTTCTTTCAACTCTATATCCAGAGAGTCAATATGATCAGTACCCGGATGTTTAATCATTGAAGCGATGGTGGCAAGAGCATCAGCTAGCTCATTATGTGTTCAGGGAGTGTGTTTGAACTCAATCTTGCAGAATTTCTTGCACAACTTTTGTATATATTGCACATACAGTGTGATCTTTGTCTTTTTCATGGCCCGTTCCCCTTGAACATGATGAATCAAGAAATCTGAATCTCCGATAACCAAAAATTCATGAACATTCATATCGATGACAATCTTCAACCCAAGAATGCATGCTTCATATTTGTCCATATTATTCATGTAATTAAACAGGAGTTTGACAACTACAGGATAGTGTTGACCGGATTCTGACACCAAGACAGCTTAAATACCTCTTCCTTGGTGATTTTCCGCTCCATCAAAGAATAACCTCCAGCCCGAATATTCTTCAGAAATATCTTCACCCACAAACGATACTTTTTCATCCGGAAAATAAGTCTTTAGCAGTTCATACTCTTCGTCGACATGATTTTCCGCAAGATGATCAGCAAACGCTTGTGCTTTATCGCTTTCTGAGTCACATACAAAATATCAAACTCACTCAAAAGCATTTGCCATTTAGCCAACTTTCCAGTTGGCATCGCCTTTTGGAAATTATACTTCAATGGGTCCATCCCGGAAATGAGATATGTAGTATAAGAAGATATATAATGCTTCAATTTCTGGGAAATTCAAGTTAAAGCACAACATATTCTTTCCAAAATAGTATAATGAGACTCATATGGAGTGAACTTCTTTCTTATGTAATAAATTGCTCGCTCTTTCTTCCCTGTCTCATCATGTTGACCATGTACGCATCCAAATGCGTTATCTGAAACAAACAAATACAGCAACAACGGGCTCCCTTCTCACGGAGGAAACAATACTGGTGGATTAGACAAATAATTCTTGATGGCGTTGAAAGCAGTCTGACATTCTTTGGTACACTTTGTCAAAACATCTTTCTTCAACAGCTTGAAGATAGGCTTACACACCACAGTTGATTGAGATACGAATAGACTGATGTAGTTCAACCTCCCTAAGAAACTCATCACTTCCTTCTTAGTTTTTGGAGGAGATAACTCTTTATTTGCCTTAATTTTGGAAGGGTCAAGCTCAATACCCCTTCTACTGACTATAAATCCCAAAAACTTTCCGGCTGGCACCCCATAAGCACATTTAGCAAGATTCAACTTCAAGTTCTAACGACGCAGATGATCAAAGAACTTTTTAAATGCGTCAAGTGGTCTAAACTCTCACAGGACTTGATTATGATGTCATCTACATACACCACGATCTCCATACGAATCATGTAATGAAATATGGTCATCATTGCCCTCATATAAGTAGCACCAGCATTTTTGAGACCAAATGACATCACCCCGTAATGATATACACCTCAAGGCATAAAAAAGTTGTCTTTAATGCATCTTCTTTGTCCATCAGGATCTGATGATAACAAGCATAACAACCTACAAACGACAGCATTTCATGCTTAGCACAGTTGTCAATCAGAATGTGAATGTTCGACAACCTTTGGGTTGGCTTTGTTGAGATCTTTGTAATCGACGCAAATTCTGATCTTCCCACATTTTTGACGACCGAAACAATATTGTCCAACAAAGTTGAGTATTGTGTCACTTCCACTAATCAAGACTCGATCTCTTTGGAGATCTCTTCTTTAATCTTTAAACTTAACTCAGGCTTGAACTTCCGAGCCTTCTGTTTCCCTAGGCTGAACCCGGATTGATTGGCAGCTTGTGAGACACCACAGAGACACCACATTGGTACTCATCCCTAACATGTCGCTCACCTCCCAGACGAACACATCAACGTATTCAATAAGCAAATGAATCAGATCCTTTCTTTGAGCTTCATTCAAGTGGACATTAATTTTGACCTCTTTGACACACTCATGGTCTCCCACACTCACAGTTTCTGTTTCTTCCAAATTTGGCTTATGCTCATTTTCGAACTGCCGAAATTCCTCAGAAACATATTTTGGTACCTCATTTTCCTCTTTGTATTCCTCATCCTCGTCATCACCTGCCTCATTTTGTTCATTCAGCTCGTGAAGTGACATGCCATTAGCAGGTTTAAAATTAATATTACTAAAATCATAAACAAATAAAGTTAGGAAAGTAAAATATAGCAGATAAGTAAATAAATAAGTTTTTAATAAAAGAGGCTTTCATCCAAATTGGAAAATAATGCAATCTTTGGCCATGACAAAGGGCTATGTTGCCTTTTTAAACATACGGGGGTAATTTTAAAATTCAAGCAATCAAAGAAAAAGAAAAATGGTGGGTCTCGGGCCTCTTCTTGACTACCATTGATTTTCAAAACATGCATAAACAATTTCCTTCTACCAAGATGATTGGGGAATCAAGATTGGTGTAGAAGTCCAGTTCTGCAGCTGCTCGCTAAGCTCAACATCGCAGATACCAGCTAGCTCGACCTCATCCTCTATGACAGCATCGATATCTTTGAAAAGGTTGCAGATTCCTTCTCCGAGGACATCACAATCGGCGTATTACAGAATGGAAATGATTGGTACAGGTGAGGGATTTTCCTATCCAATGCTTGATCACCACTATTCTTTATCTTCACCTCATCATCTTTGGGGACGTACCCCAAACCATATCTCGCTCCTTTGATAAAAACTTGAATAGCCTCAATAATTCCTTGGGAATTCCATCCCAATATGAAACCTGGATCAAACTCATTTTACAGCATCACAGTGGCAATCATCTTGTACACAGAAGGCGTATGAGGTTATGGGGTCAAATCCTCGCAGGTGATACTTACCAGCTCCACAATATAGAAATTGGTGCCTCGCGAGACTTCGTCAATGATTGGAACATGCCCACCAAAGTGGCTTCCTACACCATGACTAAACAATTCTTTCTCCCTCCAGACAAACTTCATCATTTGTTTAAGATTAGAAGGCACAACCCCAGCCATATAGATGAACGTCCTTCCCAGAAAAAGGTTGAAGCTAGTGTTGATGTCCAGGACTTTATGTTGAACTCTGCAGGGCATATCTGAATAACCAAGTTCACTACTCTTAGTGTGTCTCTCTACACCCGATCAAAGTCTCTCATGTTGACTTGGTTTTGTTCAAGCTTCCCCAAATCAAACCTTAACTTCCTCAGAGTCAACAATAGACAAATATTGAGACCAGATCCATCATCTACCAAGATATGGTTTATAACTTTTTTTCTCGACATATGACAGTGACATGCAAGGACTTTTTGTGCATTCTCCCTTCGAAGGGAAACTCTTCATCACAGAAGTTGATCCAATGTCCTCGGATAACCTGGTTAATCATGGCCGCTACATTGTCGCTGCTGGTGCCCACGGGCACGTATGTATCATCCAAAACTTTCATCAAAGCTTGATTATGTAGTTGTGAACTCATCAACAAGTCCCACACAGAAATCTGAGCTAGGTTTTCTCCAAATGCTTAACAATCGAGTAGTCCTTCGGCTTCATATTTCTCCAGAATTCTTCAGCTTCGCTTTCTCTTATAGGCCTCTTTCCTTGGTACTTCTTTTTCCCTCCATCGTCCAACTCACTTGGAGTATAACATCATCCAGACCTGGTCTTACCCTAAGCTGAAGCGGTTTCGATCAAAAACCTTGTCCTAGTGGGAGTTTCTATTGTCACCAAGGAAAGAACCTTTGTGGTGGCAGAATCACGAACTCCTTGTTCTCCTCGATGCTTAGAGAAGCCACGACTCTTTCCTGCTCGTAAGAAACAATCAGGACTATCGCCTTCGTCACACACCAATCATTGTCCGTCTTAATCACTTTGATATTGATGCCTCCATTATTTGGCAAAGGATTACTGTTGACATTGGGTGCGGCTGTCCAGAGGAGCATTTTGGTAAATGAAAGGGGGGAATATTTTGATAACTTGGAGGAGGCGTATTTTGGTACTTTTGAAGAGGAGCATTTTGATAGATCGATTGTGCGTAACAAGCCTAATATGGAGTTTGCAAAAAGGTCGAGGACGACCTTGGTATGATGATGATCTTATCGAGGTCTTGTTCCTATAATAAGAAACAACCGACACATCTTCTCTTTTCTTTTTTAACAAGCCCTAGGATTCGAGCGAAGCAGCAACACGGGAAATCTTCCCACTTTTGAAACCATCCTCGATAGTCTCACCTACCTTGACTATCTCGGAAAATTTTGCTCGAACGAGCAACATGATTCTTCATAATATTTAGGTTCTTGCACCCACACGAATACTTCAACATTTTCTTATTCAGTCTCGGGAGGCCGAACTCTGGCTGCCTCTTTTCACCATCTGTACAAAAACTCTGTGTACCTTTCTTTGTACTTTTGTTTCATATTTCCTAAGGAGTAACAATCAGGGACGATTTCTATATTGTAAGCAAATCATTCTATGAAATCCTTAGCCAATGGATTCTTGTTGGTCCAGTGTTTGGTCTCGTGAGATGTAAACCATTCCAAAGCTTCCCCGCTTAAACTTTGTCTAAAAAGCCGCATTAGTACAGCTTCATCTATCCCAAATCATATGAGTTTGTCACAGTAGGACCTTAGATGAGCTAAGGGATTCCCTTTTCCTCCAAAAGTGTAAAAATTTTGCATCTTGAACCCTTCTGGGAAGTCCAGATTATGATGAATGCATAAGTCCTCGTAGTTCAAATCGGTAACGTCAAGGATGCTCTAAAGTTTCTTCATTGCTTTGTGGATTTCATCCTTCATGTCTATATTTTCAGCCTCATTCTTTTCCCTCTACTCTCTTTCTTTCTCCTCATAATGGTCGAGCTCAAAACCATTCATGTCGTGCTCATTTGGAATGGGAATTTGGAAGAAGGTTTTTCTGGGTAAAGGTGGAGCTACGGAGGGACTTGGGCCATTTTGAGTGGTTTGGTAATTTCGCGGGAAGGTTTGGGGGTTAGTGTGTTGATTTTTGTGGTGGAGATATGTTTAGGATGGAATGTATTTTGGTTTTGTCAGAGTGGAGTGGTTTGGTGATGGGCGTTTTGAGGGTGAGGTGGTATTTGAGGATTGGGGTTTTGAGGAGGTGGTGGGGTGTGGTAAGAGGCTGAGGCATACTAAGGATTTTGTGCAGTCAAGTCTATTACTGAGTGATTCTGACCAGGAGTGGATAGTGGGTTCTTAGCCTATTCTATGTTTGAAGAGGAAAAGTGCAGCAAAGGCCTTCCATCAGTATTAGCGTTGGCAGTAAAACCTGGTGGAGGCAGATCCTGTCTCCTTTGAATTTACATTCTCATCTCAGTGATCTGCTGCATTAACTGTATAATATGTTCATTCTGATCTACTATAGTTGGTTGAGCCGCCACAACATCAGTAAGATTGATTTTTTCGTTGTTGTCCCCCATTAATGCTTTTCCCTTATATGAACTTTGGCCGGGAAAAGAATGTTTAGGCCCTTTGGATCTCGTGAAGTATGGATGATAGGCAAGTTTAATCAACACATACCAGTTTCTAAGTACCTGAGGAGGAAAACAACTCAAAGGAAAATTAGTTAGTTTTAGTTCAGAATGCATAATGCAAGATATCACACAGAGAACAGATGAACACACAAATTTTTTTTTGTTTGAGGACATGTTAACCTACGAGTAAAGGGGAAATTGATTTTTTGAACAAGCAGGAGTTTGCCCGTTTTAATTTTGAATTATCTCTGAAAGGTAAAATCACGTTGAGCTAGGGTTTTCTTGATGCATCTCTTTGACGTCCGTTGATCTGAGCCTCGCATTTCCTTGTAGAATGAAAAGGGGGAGAATGAGAATTTTGAAAGACAGGGGTCGGGCCTTGAAAGACTGCCTACATATCTTACAATGAGAATTCAGGCCCTACGTAGTTCGGGTACAAAAGAAATATTTGTTTTCATTCATTGTCATATAATTATAGGTATATTGAAAAATAAACGACAATTTTTTAAAGATAAAAGGTGGATTCATCTTAGCCATTTCTTCTCGACGTTACATTAGCCACGGGGAACAGACTCGACTTAAATCTTTCCTATGCTGACGAGGTATTCCATGTCATGGTGGAACGAAAGGCACTTTTCAATGCTATGATCGGCGATCCTATGATAAGGCAACATTTTCAAACCTCAAACCCAAGGGAATATGGCACTCCCACATCCCTATTAAGAGGGGTAAAGACTCCGTTTCAAACAAATTCATAATAGACCTCTAACAATGTTTTCTTGAAAGGTGTGAAGGAGCAATGATAGAATTTAGTCTTTTCAGAGACCGGTATGTCGATTCTCGGTTCATCACACGCATTGATGATGCCGTCACCCCAATTATTTTCAATACTTTCCATATCGATCAAACGGCGGACATCATTCTTAAACTCTATGCACTCCTTTATTGTGTACCCTTTCTGGTTGGGATGACACTCACAAGTCTTGCGGATATCCTCTGATCACACCTGAGAGGATGCTCTTTTGACGGGCCTCAACATACGCCTAGACTGATAGTGCTCGAAAACTAGAGCGCACGAAATGGCTTCCGTACCTGTTCATTATTCTTAAGGATATGCTTCGAGAGTGACTTTCTTGTCTCCTTCTGTCAGACGTCCTTCGAGAGCTGCGTCTGCTTTGGCGCAAAGCGAATAGGATGGAAGCCTTGAAGCGAAGGAGAATTCTTTAACTGTTTGGTGTCGGCATCCTTTCCTACCTCTAACTGTTCTCCTAACCGGGCAAAGTAATCGGCTAATTTCCCTAGTTGACAATATGACTTTTATGCCTGGCGGCAACTTGCTGCAAAGTGATAGAGCCATCGAAATATAGAGTGTCAAACAGTCAAACTTTGATACCTAAATTCATTCATCCAAAGGCTTTTCCATTCCCTGATCCGTGCCTCCTTTCTTTAACTAAGACTAAGGTTTGTGGGCACCGCTTCGTCATAAATTTCTTCAGTGCTTCCTAAGTCGGGGCTCTTAGGAGGAAACAAAATTTTATATAGAAGCTTCCCAGGCTACTTCCATATGTCGATCATATCCTCTTCGGTTGGTTTAGTCTGGATACACTTGCCTTTAACCATAGCGGTGATTTTACCTTTCCTGGGATGATAGAGTAATGTTTAGGATTTGGGGATGAGATTTGTTTTTAGTTGGAAAAATTATGACATGGAAAATTTGGTCGAACTTTATGGAAGTGACTTGTGTATATTTTATTGGAAATTTCTAGAAAGGAGTGGATTAGAGATTCCCTCGTTCAAAGCAACATATCACATAAATAGTTAAAAACACATATATCGCATCCTAATCATGCATGTGGACCTTTGTGCAAAGGGTAGGCCTAGCGATCTGAAGGATGTATTGCGTCATTTAAAACAAATTGTTGCACCCCCCAAAATAAGTTTCACAAATAATTATAGAATTCATTACAGAGTTTTAATTAAAATGGGGATACATTTTGCGGGAAAGGGAATACATTGCAAATACAACTAAAAAATAATCCCATGCTGGGAAATTAGAAAGTTGAAGGTCCTGGTCCTCTTCTTGCTTTTTCTACCTCTTCACAGATGATGTACTTGCTTGTTACCGCGTACAGCTCAGCAAACACAGCTTCGGAAGATGGCGGCACGGCCCGGAAAGTGCTGATCTTCTCATCCAGGGTTGTATCTAGACGCATCAAATAGGGTCTCGCATTGGTTAACTCTTGTGACATCACAGCTATGGCCCTCCGGCTTTCAAATTCTCTGGATTGGTACTCTTGCTCTCTTCATCAAAATTAATGGTCCCTTTGGTCCCATTCCTTCTTAAAATTATAGGTTTGGATCTGGAACCTCATTTGGACATCTTCAATTTCTCGACCAACGCGTGGTGTCGGGTTTACTACACTATGCAAATCATCATGCAACCATATTTTTTATTCACCAAAATACCTGGTACGTACCTATTTTCGGAAATACTTCCTTTTATGTTAACTAGCCCTTCCCATTCCTGGAGGATGGTTTTGGAAAAAGGTATCTTAACACACCCGTTGTAATCAAAGACAAGGGAGCTAGTATTCCCTTGGACATGTAATATTTGTCTTCTGCCAAATTGTCGCATGACCCTACTTAGATTGTATGGTGGTGTTCCTCTGATGCCGGTAAGAACCAAAAAAGGTAATTACTTGGTTCTAGGATGAAAAAAGGATAGTTTTCCGATTTGGGGATGTCATAATAACACCAACAATAGAGAATATAAAAGATTGTTTGGATTCCATCGGAACATGATCCAAGAGGAAAAAGTATCTAGATCATCAATCCTACTACCGGATAGGCCGACTAGTCTAAAACTTAAGGACATGTTACTGCTAGTGGGAGCAGACTGGTTGGATACTCAAAATGTACCATTGATGAGATTCTTTGAAAGGTGGGGACATGATAGTTATTTCAGAAAATTTTCAAAGGAGTTTTACAATCATAGTACTTGGAGACAGACTCAAACTATCGTGTTATCATCATGCCTCTTAGGAACGATGATATTCCCTCAGGAAGAGGGAAATGAGATCGATACCTGGATTGTGAGGGTTGTAGACTCTATCTTCAGAGGAATTGTTAAAGAGGAAGAGGCAAAGAATAACTATAGTTTGGCCCTAATTATTTTGGCTGACATCTATCAATCACTGAGAGCGGATTCTCATTTTTCAAAGGGTTTAACATTTTGCTTCAGTAGTGGAAGACTGAACATCTTTGTAAAAAAGATGGCACCCAACAACAAGAGTTGTCCAAGACAACCCAGACGAGTCCCCTTGACAATTAATAGTTTTATCTAAGCATCCACCAGTTCCTAATTCACACCATGAAGGATGCTTGGGCAGAAGTATTCTATGACCTGAGAGAAGGAGATATACAGTGGATGTTCCAAAACTTTGTCAGAGAAGATAGCGGCTCGTGATGCCAAACTTCCTCGATAAACGTGGGCCAAAACTTGAAATCCATTATCAAAGGTAGGTGGCCCAAGTAAATCGAGATTTCACTCTTTTGAAAGTCTTTGAGGTTGTTCCACCACACACGAAAAATATAGGGTGTCTCAGTGACCATTTTGAAACTTAGAAATTGACTTCAAATCTACAAAAAAAAAATACAAAGAGTTAGTTGCCACCCCCCAAGACACAACAACCCGTCAAACACGCAAACATCCTTCGAATAATATATAAGTATGATCGTCGTGCTGTGGGCTCTTTAGACTCAGGGTGGTCTTTCTAATGGGTCCAACCCTCCTTGGGTGTTGGGTCATCTAAGGCCAATGCTCTACTTTCAAGATTTGGTTTCGCTCTATCTTAGTTTGACTAGGAGTGAATTTTATTTATAGTGGAAAGGGCAACCCAATACGGACTACTTAGGCTAGGACAGTTAACGACCGTTGACTATCAACTAGTCAACTACATTCGTCAGGGTGCCCTGAGAAAGAATTTGGTTAAAGAACGACTGTGAACCCACATAATCGTCCTTTAAGTGATAAACAAAACAAATGTCATTTGACGGAGTTATGATATGCCATGAAATTCAACAGTTTAATAAAGCAATAAGTAAACACATGATCAATTAATCTCACATAGCCAAAATACGTTAGTTTTAAGGTTAGAATCCTTCTAAGCCCCTAGTAGAGTCGTCATTCTGTTTTATTTAAAGAAAAATGTTTTTTATAAAGTTTTTGAACTTTTCAGAGTCGCCACTTAATTTTTTAAGAAAAATCAAGAAAACTTAGCTTTCAAAGATTTAAAAAGAAAATTGATTTGAAACTTAAAGGGGGTTCGGGGAATCACATTTATATTTTAGGAAGGTTTTTACGACACCTAATATTTTCACTCAATCACAATTATCTGGCATCTAACCTACTTGGCTAAAATGTGTAACTTAATTCTGAATTGTAAATTTATTTAGGTTTTTGATAAAAATTAAGAATTAACCAACTATCTAATAGAATTTTTTTCTTAGCGAGGTTCATTATTATTATTATTATTATTATTATTATTATTATTATTATTATTATTATTTTTAAATATGTTTAGACTTGATTTATTTAATGTAGTTGAAACTAAATGGCGTCCTGCGGGGATTTTGAATTTTTCAAACCTAAGACTACAATAATTAATAACAAAATAAACACGCGACAAAGTAAAGGCAAAAGAGATAGTTGGATTCAAATCCGATTTCTGTCCACCTGGAACGGTATTCGGACCCATTTGTTTTGGGTTTTTGACCCATTTCAATTTTGTACATGTCCTAAACTAATCATACAAGAATTAATAAATGCGAAGACGACAAGGGCTTAAACCCAAAATAACAAAATACAAGTTTTGAAAATAAATTTGAGCCTTTTAGCCCAACCTCTTCGACTCTCTCAATTCTTCATGTTGTTTTGGCTTCAGAATCTGACCACCAATTTTTTAGGACTGATTGACTCGTTAGACGAGTTTGAGCCTTCATGACTCTATCGAGACGCAGGGGAAAGATGAGAGTGCTTGGCAAACTTGGGTGATTTTTTTACATGAAAAATGATAAACCAATTATCGAATTAGCACTAAGGTGGGAAATGAACTGATAAGATAAGAGAAAAAGTATTAATAAAACTATATACGCTAATTAGCCACTAACAACACAACACTTACAGAATAAGTTAATAGAGAAACTGATGAAAGGCTTAATATATTCACATCTATGAAAAAAGACAGTGACGGGATAGAGAGTCATAAGGGAACTAATACACTTTCCAAAAATTTTAATAATGTGAGAAAATAGAGAAAAAACCAGTTTTAATGATCTCAAGCTACTGAGACCAGAAGTGCTAGTTAGTCAGATAATATCCGACAACATGAAAAGAAACACTGATATGGTCTTATGAAATGAGCAACCATCAAATACAACAAATGCCAACTAATTTATCAAGAAATTTTTAGGGAATAACCCAAGTAAAACTATATTATATTAATCATAACTCATGTGAAAGAATAACTATATCAATAAGATACAATTATCATTCAATTGCTTATACTATTTGAGATAGCAAACGCTTTAAATTTGAGGAAAACTAAATTCACCGAGTCGTTATCAAAACAAACACACTATCAATCATAAGCTAAGACAAAGTATGAACTTAATATTCCTAAATTGAGATAAGACATGTTTAGGGGAAACAAGAACAGATTTCATGAAAAATAACAAAAAAATTATAAAGATAAAAGAAGCATGCTAAGAGAGATTATATTTTGACTGCAAATGGAAAATATTTCAACTAAAATTAGACAAATATAGAAACCATGAATTAGTTTACGCATGCTTCACTAATCAGTAGAATAATCATAAACCTTGGAAAAATGAAGGAGATACACCAAGAAACCAACCAAGTCATAAACTAAACAACATAAAAGTTCATTCAATTACTTTTTTTTTATTTTTTTTTCATGCTCCTATTTCGCAGAATTTTTAAACATGGATAAGAGAGGGGTTTAACATTTTTTTCACAATTTCAAATGGAGGGAGAAAGTAGGCGTTGGCGTACAGAAAACCATATTAAGCTTCGAGACAAATTCACATAGTAAATCATGCATTGGAAACCAAATGAAAGAAAAGAAAAATAAATAAATAAATAAATAAAGCTCAACAACGAAAATATATATCATGTTTCATATTCTTACAAACTCACCACGATCAGGAAAAATGAAAGAAGAGGGATGGGATAGTTTGACACTTAATCAAAACGACAACTAAAAGAAAACGAAATAGTAGATTAGAAGGAACAACATAGCCAATAAGCAAATATTTCATCAAGTCAAACTAACTAATTTTTTATCTATTCATAATGTCAAAAAAGAGGGAATGTGCAACCGATGGAAATCGAAATCACCTATAGAAGAAGATTTCGAAGATTTATAGATGAACCACTACCTTTGCACCAGACTTTTCTAACAGTAAGAAAGCGAAAATCCCGTACCAACAACAAGAATCAATTGAAACGAACACAACAACCACACAAACTTAAATTTGTCACTAAACCGCAGCTAATAATGAGTCAAAAACTTTCCCAAAATACTAGCACGTAAGCAGGAAAAAAAAATTAGAATTAAAGTCATAGAAGGACGAAAAATGAAAACCACCGGTTCAAGAAAGGCAGGATAAAACGGATAATGACACAGATCAAAATAATATCATATCCTTTTGGATGAGCAGAAACTAAATAATTTAAATGATTGTCTTATGCAGACTCAGTCATAAATATATTCGCAAATGAAGTCCTACATTGTAGATTACCAAAAAAATCCTTTCCACATTCGACTAAAAAAAACTAACACCAATCCACTCCAAACAGAAAATGTATGTGGTAATTATTCGAAAGATATCATTAGCTAAAAAATTAATCAAATTCTAGCACATGACGATCGAAACAAAGCAAACCCATGATCGGAGACAAGAGACGAATCCCATAATATATCATGTATTGTTAAACATAGAAGGAACTACATTTAAATGAGATCAAAAGAGAATTTACCTCTTTTTGGGCAGCGAACAAGGCAAGAATGAGCAGAGCCGACTTCCACCACCAACCTTGTACTTTCGCGAGCTCAGAAAAGCTACCAACAGAATGAGAGTAAAACTCGATCCAAAATATCTTACTTAATATACTCAAATTAAATGCTTTCAGATTTCTGTATCTATTTTCTTTTTCTAGCCCTCAAAGAAAAAATCTATGTTCTTCTTGGCGCATAATTTCCAAACTAAAATTCTACATCTGAAAAAAAATTTCAAATCCAAAAAAAAAACTTCATTCGAAGAAGAAGAGATTATATATATAGGAAATATACTAGGATTTGATTTCTTCGGTGGGGAAGAGTGAAAATTCCCCTTCAAAGCCCCATTCCCAAAATACAAAAACCCAAATTCTTTCACCCAAAATAGGGAGACACCTTTTCCCTGAAAATCTGCCCCGTTCCGGAGTAGAAGGGAGAGGGACGGGTGAGATGATCTGGTGAGCGATGTGGATCGATCTCACGCGATCAAGGATGACTCCTTGTCTACTTTTGCTGCTGTACGAGTATGATTTGAAAGTGATGAGAGGAAGGCACAAAACCATGGTTTCTGCCCCTCAATGCTTTTTTGTCTGTCATATTCCTTTGTGACCGTTTGGGCTCGCGTGAGTGAATGTGAGGTGCGTATCAACTGGGTAGTGTCGGGGACGCACTGGTTTCTTTATAACTGGTTCACGCAGAGAGGAGTACGCAGGGGTGGGGTCGCTGGCTTTTATTACTGCAACGCGTGTTTGGAATTGTTGTTGTGTTGGCATTTTTGGGTAAAGAAACAGAAGAAGGAGGTAGTGTTGTCGGGTCAAGAGGGGGGAAATATGGGTTTAGTAGAAAAAGAGAAAGGAACGGGGCTTTTGAGAAATTTGAAAGTAAGCTGGGTTTGGAAAACTGTTGGTATTGGGTCTTGGCATTTCTGATGGGTGGTTGAGGGGAGTTGGGACTTTTTTGGAATTGGGTCTAAAGGAGTAAGGGATACTGATTTAATGTTGGACTGGCAGTTCTGGTGGGCTGCACGGAAAATTGATAAAAAAAAAAAAGGCCCAAAATGGTTTTCAAATGGGTTTAAATACTTGGTAATTCGATGAAATGAATTAATATAGATTAATTAAATAATATCCTTGTTCTTAAATAAAAATAAATAACTGATTTAGTTATAAGATAAGTAATCAAAATATAAACTATTATACAACTAAACTAATTAGTAAAAATAAAATCCTTCAGACAATTTTTGAAAAATCATAAAAATATACTAGTTATATACATAATTGTGTAAATTATAGTTATTGTCTTAAAATTATAAAGGTGATGAGTTCAATTTAAAGTAACTTGAAAAACATTTTAACTTCACAAAATCTAACTATTTTAAATTGTCTAGAATTTAGAAGCTCGTTAATTAATTTCTATCGGGTAGGGTCAAAATTAGGTGTCAAAAGACCCATTCTTGGTAGAGGTATTATGAGTTTGTAGGACAAAGATATGGTACCTTCTCATATACCTTTATATGATTGAAATTACTCTATGAGAACAAATGCTAGCACCGAGCAAATACATTATGGGTTGTATTTCTACTTGAGAAGGAGACTAGAGTGCAATGTGACTCTTCTTGAGAAGGATACTAATGCTCATAAAATCCCTCGATATTCCTTAACAATGTGGCTTACATTAGATGTGTCCTAGTTCTACCCTTTACAAGTAGAACACCTTTCATCAAGTACGGTAGACTCAGGATTTAATGCTTAGCTACCATGGTCTATGTCGGTTATTGCCTATTCTTATTATATGGTATACCTACTAGCCCTAGAGAAGTTCTATGAAGATTAGGTAGTTGTATGGAACGCTATCTATACATTGCACGATTAGGCTTTGAAGATGTTAGTGAGTGAGTCCCTAGGTCTTCTCCAAGACCATTACTTGAATGTCCTTATGTAAGGTGTGTCTCTTAATAAACTAATGAGGGTAATAACTCAAGTTGGAAAGAATATAAATGAATAAGTACTTATTTGGAGTAGTTTAAGGGTTACTTAGTTAAGGTATGAAGAGGGCATAGAAATGGTCATTTCATGTCTTACCTAGGTATGTATTAAGAATGAATCTAGGTATGAAAGTTTATTTATAAAGTATACAAGATCTAAACATAGGTTGTATTAAGGATTATTTAGGTAAGCTTGGAGAAGAATGTATGGATGGTCTCTTCTTGCATTACTTAAGTAAGTCTTTTGATAACCTTCGGGAAGAGAATGTTACATATGCATATTCTATTATGTGAAGTGAGAATGATCTTAACTGAGGTAGTCTAAAGGATATCTTAGGTGTGTATGAAATGATTGTATAGGTTGTCGCTTCATAACTCACTTAAGTGAGACTTAAAATCACCTTTGGTTGGAAGATCTCATGTCTATATGTTTTGATCTATGCTTGATGCTATTTGTGATGTTTGTTACTTAAATGTGGTCCTTATGCTTTTGATGCGATGTTGTAATTGAAAGAGCATATTTATATTAAATGTACATTATCATGATTTTATGCATTACATATTTATATTAAATGTTCATTATCATGATTTTATGCATTAAGTCATACTTAGTACAAGCATTTGTACTAATTCCATACATTTTGTTATATCTAATGGTGTAGGTGGAAGGTGAGAAGGATCTCAAAGGAAAGCTTAGATTCTAGTTATCGTGCAAGAAAAGTTGAAGTATGTCCTCACTTGACTTTAAGGAATAATTGTCTTTAGATTTCTTGTATTCTAAGTATTGTAATAGACTAAGTATTTCAATATTGATATTGTACAGCCCATGTCCCAAGTACTCTTCAGTCTAAGATTGGCATATTTTGAGACTTAGTATTTTCCTATGATTTTAATATGAAAGATATTTTAAGATTTCGAGTGAAAATTTTAAATCCACACTACTTTTCATAAATGTATGTAATGAACGATGTCAAAGGGCTTGAACAAGACCTCTAAAAGGTCAAGTAAGTCGTGTTGTCATCCTAGAGTGTTATATCTTCTAAGGTGTTCTCTCGGGTCGTGACAAACTTTGTATCAGAGCATAGGTTATGAAAGTGGTCTTAGGAATCAAAAAGTCTCATAAATCCAAGTTTAGTAGAGTCTTGACCATTGGTGTGAGTCACGACACATCTATGGGCAAGACGCTATAGGAAGATAGAGTTTCACTTCTTCATCAATCTTGTGTCATGCCTATAGAGTTGAGGTTGTGAGTGTCTATTCCTAATCTCTTAACTTGTGCTTATAAGAGTATGAATACAATAAGAATGGCTGCAAGAAGGTTTGAAAAAGGAGGAGTGCAAGAGGAAGCTGCCCAAGGTGGATTAGCTCCACAAGAAGTCCAAGTTGTTCAAGATGCTCAAGTACCTCCCCAAGGTGATCGAGTCCCTATTGTGGGTGGAGATAATGAGGTTTCGGTGGTTCTCCCAATCATGGATAATGGGGGATTTACAGAGGATCTCCTTACTCTAGCCCGATCTATGACTACACAAGTGAATAGAGACATTGGGCCTAGGGAGAATGCTTTGGAGAGTACTATGGCCTCAATATAAGGGACTTTGTGAGGGTAAATCCTCCTATATTTCTTAGTTCTAAAAGGGGAGAGGATCCTTATGCCTTATTGGATAAAATGTATAAGATATTGCATGCTATGATAGTGAATTCAAAAGAGAAGACGGAGGTAGCTTTATACCAATTGAAAGACGTTTCTCAAGTTTGGTTCACTCAATGGAAGGATAGTAGGCCGGTTGAATTGGGTCCCTTAGAGTGGGAAGAGTTTAATGATACATTCTTAAAGGTACTTTCCACGTGAGAAGAGGGAGGTTAAGGTTGAGGAGTTTATAAAACTTAGGCAAGGTAACATGAGTGTTGAGGAGTATTCCTTAAAGTTTATCCTATTGTCTAAGTATGCTCCATCCTTGCTGTCTAACTCTAGGGATGAGCTGAGTAGGTCTTGACTGGTGTTTCAGATATTGTAAAGGAAGAGTGTCGTACGACTATGTTCCATGGTGACATGACTCTATCTAGGATTATGGTGTATGCTCGATCCATTAAAGAGCCTAAACCAGGGAGGATAAATAGAGATGCTAAGAGGAGAAAGACCGATGAGCATGTTCAAACCAAGTTTAAGAAGAGGGCTCCAATTATAGATGATTCTAGTGCTCCTAAGGTTTACTATGAGAGAGGTGGTGGTTCCCAAATGGTTCAGCCTACTTGTTCTACTTGTGGGAAGAATCTTTTTGGAAAGTGTCTAGCCAGTACTAGTGGATGCTTTGGTTTTGCTAAGGATGATCACAAGGTGAGAGATTGTCCTACCATTGAAGCTAGAGGAAGGGAGGCTAATAAAGTTCCTCATAATGCTCTGGATGGTGGTTCCCCATAGAGGAATCATTTCTATGATCTCCAATCTAAGGGAGTAATATTGGGTGATGATGCCGGTGTGTTTTAGTTTCTCTATTTAGTTATTATGGGTCCCCTATAAGTGGGTGAGTATGGTGAGTAGTTGCATCGTAGATTGTAGTCTCTTCTCTTCTATTCTATTCAAGCTTGAGATATAGAATGTCATAGTAGCATGTTGCGTATTGCGTTGTGTTTAGGATTCTTGTTGAAATTGAATTTCATTTATTCTTTGCATTGTCCATCTTGTGAAGTTATGATTATGTTGTAAAATTATTTTATATGGTTTTGTATCTCATATTATCATGCTTCCATCATAACTTGCTTTAAGAGTAGCATTTTTGGAAATTTGAGCATGTTTCACCGTAAAGAATTTGGTGATCACTGTAAGAAGTTTGTAATTTTAACGAAATTGTTATTTTATAAAAAAAAATGGATATATTGTGCATAGAATTGATGAATATGATCATGATAATGTGTGTGGAAGGAAGTTCCTCCTATATGAAATGAAGAATGTGAGTCTTAATGCATGATGAGTCATAGAATAGTTTCGATCTTCTTGTTGTGTTTGAGTCTCTTAATTATGTGGAGTTGATTGTTATCCTATATATGTGTATATGAGTATGGCGTGGTATGGTTATGTGCTGATATTATTGAGTTTCTTATCTCTTGAAAGTACCTAAAGAATAGCAAGTTTCATTCGAGGACGAACGTTCCCAAGTGGGGGAGTATTGTCACACCCTCGAAAATGAGCTAGGTTGAGCTAGATCCTAACACTTGTATCAGGAAGTATATAAAGTTTGGTGAAGTTTGGAGGTCAAACGTCCTAGACGTTCATAAACTAGACAGAGTTAAACTAATGTGTCATAGTGTTTTATAGTGAAGTTTTAAGGGATGGTTTGAGGGTGAAATGGAGTATCGAATCCTACTCGTATCCTGACATTTAAAGGGTCGAAACATTTGAGAACGAAGACCTAGGGAAAAGCCTAATGATCCTCGAGTAGGATCTAAACATGGGCCATCGAAGCTTCCAACCAACCAAGATTTGGAAGTTGGCCAACACGGAGTGGGAAAAATCATTCCTTGCGATGTAGGGCTGTCACGAACCATTTTGTCTCAAAATTTTCTAGAAAAAAGATTTGGAAATGCCTACGCGACGCGCAATAAACTCCCTGATTTGGTTACGTCCTTTTAAAGTCAAATTTGAGTTGGTTAAATTGTCTAATAAAAGCAGGAGTATTTTGGGTAACTTCGGGATGATTTATTGACAATTACTAAGTCTTTTTATACCCCTAAACTCACCAATCAAAGAAAAACCCTTAACCCAAAAAAAAATCTCTCCATTCTTCTCTCCAAAACCTCCATTGATGAAGCTTTGAAGCCACAAGGAAGAAGACAAATTTCCAAGTTTTTGTCCATCAATTTTGTGGGCTTTTCATAACAACTAAGGTATGGTTCTTCATCCTTGAAATCTCTTTCTTCAAGAAGTAAACTCCAATGATTTTCAAAGATGATCAAATGAATTTTCCAATTTTGTAATCTGTCCATGGGTTCTCGCATTAAAGGTTTTGAAATTGAATTGATGTTTATTTGATGATGTTAAACTAAAAACTCTATGAACTCATGCAAACCATGCACTTCTAGTTTTGACTATTTAATGGGTGAAGTGATCATGTCTTAATGCCTATGAATTTTAGTGTAGTTTTGTTTGGCTATTCAATGATGTTAGAATTGTATTGGATTAATGTATAGATCATCTTAGATTGATAAATCTATATTGAATTGACTTAGATTCATTGAGTATTAAGATTTATGTATTGAACTAAAGATCATGGCCATGGGTAAGGGCCTCTTGGTATTTTATTGGATGATTTAGAAATTGATTGAAGCAGTGATAATGGATTGGTGGTACACTTTCCTAATTCTCTTTATTTTATGTAATGTAGGTCTCGAATTATGTTGTGATTAAGGTGAAAGCATGTGTTATATAACGCCCCAAAATGAACTATGGTGAAATAGAGACTCGTGAGTGTTTCTTGAGTTAATTTTATTCAAAAATGAGTTACTTTAGTTTTATTATGCAGTGTGTGATGTTTTATTAAGTTTGGAGGTCAAACGTCCATGACGTTCGGAAGATATGCCTTAGAAAGTGTTCTTGCGTCTTGATGTGTTTGAGTGAGTTTTATGTATTTGTTATAATAAAACTTGATGTGGGATGTTCCTAAGACCTAGAAGACTTATTTAAGGGTTTAACATCCAGGTACGACTCCATGTAGGACCCACGAGGGGCCCTAGAAGAGGACCCCAACACTTAGACAAAAACTTCCCAAAAAGTGCCATCGACGAGCTAATCGATAGCCAGTCGACCATGCGATGGCTCGTTGACCTGGTACGTCATTTGGACACAAAGACATGAAGGTTTGGGAGTTGCATACCAAAACCACGAGCCATCATTAACGGTACATCGACTCATCAACAGTTCGTTGTCAAGAGGCATCGATGAGGGCCTGCAAAGACTGCCTAGTCTTCTTCAAACTTGGGGTGTTTTGTGTAAATTCACCCAAGTATTTTATAACCCTAAATCAATATTTTTAGTGTTTTAAATTTATATTAAATTAGTTTTAAGTCCTACACCTAGTCAAGACCCCTCACTTCAAATATTCAAACTCCCTCTCTAAAGAAAACTCTCTCAAAGTCACCATTGGAGCTAAGGCTCGAGGAGGGTAAGAAGGGCTGGTTTAAACGTGTTTATTCACCATAAATTTGTGGGTTTCCATCTATTTGAGGTATGTTATCTATCCTTGAACCCTCTTCTATTCAAGGAGACATTTCCAAAAGATTTTAAAAAGGATTTTAAACTTTATTTCCTTCTATCTTTGATTTTAAGCATGGGTCTTCTTGTAAAAGTGTTTTAATGATTTAAATGTGTTTATTCCAGTAAGAATTCATGATTTTAATGTTAAAAAACTAATTAATTTATGTATATGCATATTTTGAACTTTTGGTTAGAAATGGGTTAGATGAGCATGTTTGGGTAAGGTATGAACTTTGGTTTTCTTATGTTGTTATTTTGGTTTATCTACTGTCCTAAGGGACTTATTATGATTAAATATTGAGAAATTGGTTATAGGTGGTGATGGTTTGGTTATATGGTGAGTTTCTTATATTGTGTAATTCTTATGATAAATTACTCTTGAGTGGTATGGTACACCTTCTTGGTGGCGGTGTTTATTTGATGAACTTGATAATATTTAGTATGTTTTGAGTGTATGTTTGAAGGCCTAATATGTGAAATTAAGTGATATTAAGATAAGTCTTGTCTTGTGTTTTGTGAAGTCGAATTGCATCTTTGGCTTAGATTATGCCTAAGTGAAGTATATGATTTTGTGGAGCATGTAAAGTGTGTGAATTGATGAATGTAGGTCTAAATCATGTATAGAAGCTAATGGGAATGAAATGATGCTTATATGAAAGATGTTCTCACAAGTACACACACATACTTAAATGGATGTATGAAGCTAAGTTGAGTAAATAGAGGAGTTTTGAGGTGGTCACTCTTCGTGAGTTGAGATGAACTGTCTAGTAGAAACCTCACTACATCCTAAGATATTTCTAAGATAGGTCAGAGGATGCATGTCCTTCGTGAGTTGAGAAGTGGTGTTCGCTAGTTATCCTTAACCTATAGTTTAAAATGTTTAGAATCCCTGGGGGGTATGTCTAGCACCAACAGGGTATGAAGAAGAGGTGGTTACACTTCATGAGTTGAGATGTTGTATTCCAATGTTTCTCTTGAGATGAGTACCCCTCGTTAGTAGAGAATGACTTACTTAGTAGCAATCTCCTTATTCCTTAACTATGTGCCCGCATAGGTGTAGCTATTGGGAAATCCATGTAAAAGCTAAAAAGAATGACCTTACCCTAGGCAAGTGAGGATCCCTCATCCGATATGGGTTAATGTCGGGATTCCATGTCTAGCTCTCATAGTCTATGTTGGTTAAGCTAACTCCCACAAAAGAAATGAATGTGCTAAGTCCTCTAAATGAGTGTTCTACTTAGGGTAGGTAGTGGAGTGGGACGCTTTTTATCCATTACACTAGGTATTCATTCTTAAAGGGGAGTCTTGGTGAGTCTTATTTGAATTGAATGAACTAAGTCTCCTAAAAGAACGTACTAATTAGGATAGGTGGTGGTATGGGACGCTATCTATCCATTGCACTAGGTAGGATATTCCGAAAGGGGAGTCTTGGTTCCAAGTCTTCTAAAAGAGTGTACTACTTAGGGTAGGTGGTGGTATGAGATGCCATCTACTCATTGCACTAAGTAGGCATTTCGAAAGGGAATTCTTGGTGTGTTGTTGGGGGTTCCTCTATTGTATTTTCATTAAGTGGGTGCTTGTTATCCTCGTTTGTGTGTACTGAAGGAGGTATGTGTGTACTTTTTTCATGTCTTACCTTAGTGAGTCTTAGGATGACTTTAGAAGTGAAACTCCAACGGAAATGATGCTTATTCCTCATTGGAAATACTTTGGAACTTCACTACTTTGGAGTCTTTTTAGTCACTGTAATGTTAATGGGAATTTCACTGTAAATGCTCAAAATGGAATTAACTGTATTTTTGGAAAAGTTACTGTAATTTGCTTATTTTGTTTAAAAATTAAGGAAATTATCCTCTAAGTGTCATATGATGATTCTTATGGTGCTTTTCTTTTATATTCTTGAATGTTTTATTTAATTGGCATGAAATGTTATTTTACTAGAATGTCCCTTTTCGCATGTTTTTGCATATGTCATACTTAGTAGATTATTTGTACTAACCCCATACTTTTCTATACTATAAGTATATGTTGGAAGCTTTTTAAGGTTTAAAGGCAAAGTTTGTGAAAGTTCCTCTCAAGACAAAGTATGTCCTTATATATTCGAGGGCATAGTCCTTTCTTAGTTTCTTATTTAAAGACTTATTATGTTTTTTATTTCAATGTAAAGGGTCGTATCCCTAAGATATTATGTCGTGTCTTAAGTTGGTTTGTGACGATGAGATCCTAAAGTATTTATGAAAGATTTCCTTTTTATTAATTTATTCGTGAAAAGTTTTAAATTCCGCACTACTTTTCATGTCTTATGTAATGAATGATAGTTAAAGGGCTTGTATAAGACCCCAGAGGGTCAAGTACGCCCGGTCATGAACCGAGGGTTCTCCCTCACTTATAGGGGTTACTTTCGGGTCATGACATGTTCCTCATTAACATTAGATAATCATGTTACACTACGACTATGTCCTTATGTGTGTAGTCTTAGAGTTGATGCATGATTCTTCCTACTTGCTTATGTGAGTCTTGTGATGATTTATGTTGATGATTCTATAGAGGTGAGTATGATCATTCTATAGAGGTGAGTAAGATGACTAGCAAGTATACTTAGTTGTAACTATGTGCTTTTTGAATGTTACGCTATATGTGATAAGATGATAATGAAGTGTGTCTTGTTTAGGTAGACCTATGTCCCTTACTTGATACATGAAAAATATGAAAATGAACATCTTGACTCAAAAGGCTTATGCACCTTTGTCTTGTATGTTTATGGATGAATGTTGAATGAAAGTCTAGGATTGGTAGACCAAATATGGTGCCCTTATAAGTATGACTAATACGTGGAAATAATTAGAAGGTTAAGAATGAGTTATCCTTATACACCTTGAGTGGCATCCCTTGTGGACCCATTCTTGGTAGAGGTATCATGAGTTTGTAGGACAAAGAGATGGTACCTTCTCATATAACTTTAGATGATTGAACTTACTCTATGAGAACAAAGGCTAGCACCGAGCGAATACGTTATAGGTTGTATCTCTACTTGAGAAGGAGACTAGAGTGCAATGTGACTCTACTTGAGAAGGAGAATAGAGTTCATAAAAACCCTCGATATTCCTTAACCATGTGACACATGGTATGTTTCCTTGTTCTACCTTGTAAAAGTAGAACACTTTTCATCGGAGTACGGTTGACTCCGGATTCCATGCTTAGCTACCATGGTCTGTGTCGGTTATTGTCTATTCTTATCATATGGGAAACCTACTAGTATTGAAGATTCTCTATGAAGTTTAGGTAGTGGTATGGGATGCTATCTATACATTGCATGATTAGGCTTTGAAGATGTTAGTGAGTGTGTCCCTAGTCTTCTCCAAGACCATTACTTGAATGTCCATATTTGAGAAATATATCTTAATGAACTAATGAAGATAATAACTCAAGTTGGAAAGCATATAAATTAATAAGTACTTACCTAGAGTAGTTTAAGGGTTACTTAGTTTAGGTATGAAGGAGGCATATGAATGGTCACTTCACGTCTTACATAGGAAAGTTTGAAGAATGACTCTAGGTAGGAAAGTTGATTTATTAAGTAGAGAAGATCTAAACTTACATAGTCTTAAGGATTATTTAGGTAATCTTAGAGAGGGTGTATGGGCGGTCTCTTCTTGCATTTCTTAAGTAAGTACTTTGATAACCTTTTGAAAGAGAAATTTACATATGCATATGCTATTATGTGAAGTGAGAATGATCTTATCTGAGGTAGTCTAAAGGAACTCTCAGGTGTGTGTGAAGGGATTGTATAGGCTGTCGATTCATAAATCACTTAAGTGAGACTTAGAATCACCTGATCTCATGTCTATATGTTTTGATGTATGCTTGATGCTATTTGTGATGTTTGGTACTTAAATGTGGTCCTTATACTTTTAATGTTATGTTTTAATAAAAAAGATCATGTTTCCATTAAATGTCTGTTATCATGATTGTATGCATTAAGTCATATTTAGTACAAGTGTTTGTACTAATGCCATACATTTTGTTATATCTAAAGGTTTAAGTGGAAGGTGAGAAGGATCTCAAAGGAAAGATTGGATTCTAGTTATCGTTCAAGAAAAGTTGAAGTATGTTCTTACTTGACTCGAGGGCATAATTGTTATAGATTTCTTTTATTCTATGTACTGTAATAGACTAAGTATTTCTATGTTCGCATGGTCCGTGTCCCTAATACCGTTGAGTCTAAGATTGGAATATGTTGAGACATAGTATTTTCCTATGATTTTAGTATGAAAGATGTTTTAAGATATTTCATGTGAAAAGTTTTAATTTTGCACTACTTTTCATACATGTATGCAGTGAACGATGTCGAAGGGCTTGTATAAGACCTCCGAAAGGTCAATTCACTGTGTGCCATCCGAGAGTTTCATATTTTCTAGGGTGTTCTCTTGGGTCATGACAAACTTGGTATTAGAGCATAGGTTATGAAAGTGGTCTTAGGAATCAAAAAGTCTCATAAAACCACGTCTAGTAGAGTCTTGACCATCGGTGTGAGTCGCGACACATATATGGGCGAGAGGCTATAGGACGATAAAGTTTCACTTCTTCATCAATCTTGTGTCGTTCCTATAGAGTTGAGGTTATAAGTGTCTATCCCTAATATCTTATATTGTGTTTATAGGAATATTACTACAAGATGAATGTCCACAAGAAGGTTGGAAGAAGGAGGAGTGCAAGAGGAAGATCCCCAAAGTAGACTAGATCCACAAGGAGTCCAAGTTCTTCAAGATGCTTAAGTAACTCCCCAAGGTGATCAAGTCCCAATTGTGGGTGGATATAATTAGGTGTTAGGTGGTTCCCCCGTTTATGTCTAATGGGGAGACTATAGAGGCTCTTCTTACTCTAGCCCGATCTATGACTACACAAGTGAATAGAGACATTTGGCCTAGGGAGAATGCTTTGGAGAGTATTATGGCCTCAAGATTAAGGCAATTTGTGCGGATGAATCCTCCTATAATTCTTGGTTTTAAGGTGGGAGAGGATCCCTAAGCCTTCTTGCATGAAGTGTATAAGATACTACATGCTATGAGAGTGAATTATAAATGGAGCAGGCAGAGTTAGCTTTGTACCAATTGAAAGACGTTGCTGAAGTTTGGTTCACTAAATGGAAGGATAGTAGGCCGGTTGAATCAGTTCGTTTAGAGTTTGAAGAGTTTAAGGAAGCATTCTTGGAAAGGTACTTTTCCCGTGAGAAGAGGGAGGTTAAGGTCAAGGAATTTATAAACCTTACGCAAGGTAACATGAGTGTTGAGGAGTATTCCTTAAAGTTTATCCTATTGTCTAAGTATGCTCCATCCTTGCTGTCTAACCCTAAGGATGAGATGAGTAGGTCTATACTGGTGTTTCAGATATTGTAAAGGAAGAGTGTCGTACGACTATGCTCCATGGTGACATGACTCTATCTAGGATTATGGTGTATGTTCAATGCATTGAAGAGTCTAAACCAGGGAGGAGAAATAGAGATGCTAAGAGGGGAAGGACCGATGAGCAAGTTGAAACCAAGTTTAAGAAGAGGTCTCCAATTAAAGATGGTTCTAGTGCTCGTAAGATTATCTATGAGAGAGGTGGTGGTTCCCAAAGTTTTAAGCCTACTTGTTCTACTTGTGGGAAGAATCACTTTGAAAAGTGTCTAGCCGGTACTAGTGGATGCTTTTGTTGTGGTAAGGATGATCACAAGGTGAGAGATTGTCCTACTATTGAAGCTAGTGGAAGAGAAGCCAAGAAAGTTCCTCCTAATGCTCTGGATGGTGGTGCGCCCAAAAGGAATCATTTCTATGCTCTCTAAGCTAAGGGAGTAATTTCAGGTTATGATGCCAGTGAGTTTTAGTTTCTCTATTTAGTTGTTATGGTGTGGGGGGGGATTATGGTGAGTAGTTGCGTTGTGGATTGTTGTCTCTTCTCTTCTCTAATTCAAGATTGAGAGATAGAATGTCATAGTAGCATGTTATATATTGCATTATGTTTAGGAGTCTTGTTGAAATTGAATTTTATTGATTCCTTGCATTGTGAATCTTGTTAAGTTATGATTTTGTTGTAAAATGATTTTCTATGGTTTTGTATCTCATATTGTCATGCTTCCATCATAAATTGCTTAAGAGTAGCACTTTTGGAAATTTAAGCATGTTTCATCGTAAAGAATTTGGTGCTCACTGTAAGAAATTTGTAATTTTAATGAAATCGTTATTTTATTAAAAATGGATATAATGTGCATAGAATTTATGAATATTATCATGATAATGTGTGTGGAAGGAAGTTATTCCTATATAAAATTAAGAATGTGAGTCTTAATGCATGATAAGTCGTAGATTAGTTTCAATCTACTTGTTGCGTTTGAGTCTCTTAATTATGTGGAGTTGATTGTTATCCTATATATGTGTATTTGATAATTGTTTGGTATAGTTATGTGCTTATAGTATTGAGTTTCTTATATCTTGAAGGTACCTAAAGAATAGCAAGTGTCGTTCGAGGAGGAATGTTCCCAAGTGGGGGAGTATCGTCACTCCCTCAAAAATGAGCTAAGTTAAACTAGATCCTAACACTTGCGCCATTAGATTTTAAAGTATTAAAAAGTTTAATAATATTTTTTATAGGAAGTATATAAATTTTGGTGAAACTTGGAGGTCAAACGTCCAAGAACGTCCTAGACGTTTAAAACCTAGTCGTAGTTGAACTAGTGTCTCATAGTGTTTTGTAGTGAAGTTTTGGGGGATGTTTTGATGGTGAAATGGAGCATCGATGGTTCCTACGCGTAGACTGACATGTAAAGGGTCGAAACATTCAAGAATGACGCCCTGGGAACCAGCCTGAGGGTCCACGAGGAGGACCCAAACATTGGCCATCGAAGCTGCCAAGCAGCCAATATTTGGAAGCTGCTGCGCAACGCAGCCACTATGGAGTGGGAAAAAATCTTTCCCAGCGATGTGGGTCCGTCATGAACCACTCTATATCAAAATTTTCCGGAAACAAGATTTGGAAATGCCTCCAGGACGCGCAGTAAACTCCCAGATTTGGTTGCACCCTTTTTAAGTCAAATTTGAGTTGGTTAAATTGTCTTATAACTTTAGGGGTGTTTTGGGTAATTTGGGGATGAGTTATTAACAATTATTGAGTCTTTTTATACCTCTAAATCACCAATCAAAGCAAAACCATCAACTCAAAGCAAAACCTCTCCATTCTTCTCTCCAAAACCTCCATTGATGAAGCTATGAAGCTCCAAGAAAGAAGACATATTTCCAAGTTTTTGTCCATCAATTTTGTGGGCTTTTCATAACAATTAAGGTATGGTTGGTTCTTCATCCTTGAAATCTCTTTCTTCAGGGAGTCAATTCCAATGATTTTCAAAGATAATCAAACACATTTATTATCCAATTTTGTAATCTGTCTGTGGGTTCTTGTATTAAAAGGTTTTAAAACATTGTATTATGATTGAATTGATGTTAATTTGATAATTTTACCCTAAAAACTCTATGAACTCATGCAAACCATGCACTTCTAGTTTGACTATTTAATGGGTGAAGTCATCATGTCTCAATGCTTATGAATTCTACTATAGTTTTCTTTGGGCTATTCAATGATGTAAGAATCGTATTGGATTAATGTATATTCCGTCTTAGATTGATAAATCTATATTGAATTGATTTAGATTCATTGAGTATTACGATTTTTGTATTGAACTGATGATCATGACCATGGGTAAGGGTCTCTTGGTATTGTATTGGATGATTTAGCTATGGATTGAAGCGGTGAGAATGGATTGGTGGTTCACTACCCTAATTCTCTTTATTTTATGTAATGTACGTCTCGAATTATGTTGTGATTGGTATGTTCCACTTATGGTGGCGGTGCTATGTGCTTTACTTGTGAATGATGTGGCCTCGTCGGTGTTACTTTATATATTATGATGATCATGGACTTGTCACTACTTCATGTATTATGATGAATTGTGTAGTTGATTTATGTGAATTATGATCATATCTATATAAATGTGATTAAGGTGAAAGTATGTGTTCCTTTATTAACATTAGGTGATCATGTTAGACTATGATTATGTCCTTATGTGTGTAGTCTTAGGAGTTGATGCATGATTCTTCCTTCTTGGTCATGTGAGTCTTGTGTTGGTTTATGTTGATGATTCTATAGAGGTGAGTAGGATGACTAGCAAGTATACTTAGTTGTCACTATGTGCTTCTTGAATGTTACGCTATATGTGATAAGATGATAATGAAGTGTCTTGATTTGGTAGACCTATGTCCCTTGATACATGAAGAATATGAAAATGAACAACTTGACTTAGTAGGATTATGTACTTTTCTCTTGTATGTGTATGAATGAATGTTGAATGAAAGTCTAGGACCGGTATACATAATATGGTGCCCTCTAAGTATGACTAATACGTCGAACCTTCTAAATAATAAAAAGTTTAAGAATGAGCTATCCTTGTAGACCTTGAGTGGAAGCCCTTATGGACCCATTCTTGGTAGAGGTATTATGAGTGTGTAGGACAAAGAGATGTACCTTATCTTATACCTTTAGATGATTGAACTTACTCTATGAGAACAAAGTCTGGAACCGAGCAAATACGTTATGGGTAGTATCTCTACTTGAGAATGAGACTGGAGTGCAATGTGACTCTACTTGAGATGGAGACTAGAGTTCATAAAATCCCTCGATATTCCTTAACCATGTGCCTACATGGGATGTGTCCTAGTTCTAACCATGGCAAGTAGAACACCCTCCATCGGAATACGGTAGACTCCGCATTCCATGCTTAGCTACCATCGTCTATGTCAGTTATTTCCTATTCTCATCATATGGGATAGCTACTAGTATTGGAGTAGTTTTGTGAAGTTTAGGTAGTGGTATGGGACGCTATCTAGACATTGCATGATTGAAGATGTTAGTGAGTGAGTCCCTAGGTCTTCTCCAAGACCATTACTTGAATGTCCTTATTTGAGGAATATATCTTAATGAACTAATAAAGATAATAACTCAAGTTGGAAAGCATGTAAATTGATAAGTCCTTACCTATAGTAATTTAAGGGTTACTTTGTTAAGATATGAAGTGGACATAGAAATGGTCACTTCATGTCTTACCTAAGGAAGTCTTAAGAATGACTTTAGGTAGGAAAGTTGATTTATAAAGAGGACAAGATCTAAACTTACTTAGTCTTAAGGATTATTTCGATAAGCTTGGAGAGGGTGTATAAGCGGTCTCTTCTTGCATTACTTAAGTAGGTTTTTTGATAACCTTTGGGAAGAGAATGTTATATATGCATATGCTATTATGTGAAGTGAGAATGATCTTATCTGAGGTAGTCTAAAGGATTTCTTAGGTGTGTGTGAAGGGATTGTATGGGTGGTCGCTTCATAACTCACTTAAGTGAGACTTAGAATCACCTTTGGTAGGGGATCTCACGTTTATATGTTATGTGTGCTTGATGCTATTTGTGATGTTTTGTACTTAAATGTGGTCCTTATACTTTTAATGCTATGTTTTAATCAAAAATAGCATATTTCCATTAAATGCCCGTTATCATGATTTTATGCATTAAGCCATACTTATTACAAGTGTTTGTACTAATTCCATACATTTCGTTATATCTAAAGGTGTAGGTGGTGGAAGGTGAGAAGGATCTCGAAGGAAAGCTCGGATTCTAGTTATTGTTCAAGTGAAGTTGAAGTATGTCCTCACATGCCTCGAGGGCATAATTGTCTTTAGATTTCTTTTATTCAAAGTGTTATAATAGAGTAAGTATTTCTATATTAGTATTGTATGGTCCATGTCCCAAGTACTCTTGAGTCTAAGATTGGCATATGTTGAGACTTAGTATTTTCCTATGATTTTAATATGAAAGATGTTTTATGATTTTTCGTGTGAAAAGTTTTAATTCCGCATTAATTTTCATACATATATGCAATGAACGATGTTCAAATGGATTGTACAAGTCCCTTGAGAGGTCAAGTACGCTATGTTTCTATTCGAGAGTGTCATATCTTCTAGGGTGTTCTCTCAAGTCATGACAGTTTGTCTCAAATCATGCTTTTCTTTCAAAAATTATTCTATTAATTTAATCACATTATATTATGATTTAATTAATGATTTGTTATGGTTTTATGATGAAATCTTTCAAGAAAAAATGAAATCCCTATGTTTCCAATTTATGACCTTGTGATGGCGGGTGAAATGTAGAAATATGAACATTATGAGATTATGCTTGTAGTAATTGAGTTAATTGAATCATGTTATTATCCATGTATAATTTAGTAATTCAAGATGTATTGAATGAATGTGATATATGGTACTTGTAGGGAAAAGTATGAGAATCATTCATGATTATGAGTGTAACAACCCTAAAAATGGATATACTAAGTGATACTTTATGTGTCTAGAATGCCTATGATTAGACCAGGGTTCACACGGATTGATGTGTGTAGAACCAGACTTCGGAACCCTAGCTACATCCAACCCAACTAACTTGGGGAGTTAGTTGAGCTAGGAAATGTTGGGTCCAACCATGTAGGGCTCTCGAGTATGAAGATTTACTCGAAGTAGTCTTTACGGAACTTAAAAAGAGGAAATCTTAGGTTTGGAGGGTCTAGGGGTAAAATGGTATTTTTCCAGGCTAAGGGTAGTAACGTAATTACCCTAAATATATAATTAATTATATAATTAATAAGGTGTAGGGGCAATTTGGGGAGATAGAGCCGAAATTGAACTCTTGAAGTGAAGTCTTGCTTCACCCGGGTTCGAACCTAGGTGGAAGCAATTAATTAATGTGATTTTCATTTAAGCTATTGAATTAATATAATTAATTAGTAATTATTATTCATTATCTGATTAAAAATAAAATTTAAAAAAATAGATTTTTAATAATTAAGTAAACCTTATTTGACTAAGTCTTAAACTAGACTCCTAAGCCTAATATAACTTCTACTCTCTTACGTCTATCTCTAAACTATCACGCTCAATCTCCCTTATTATTTTACACAAAATTTCTCTGCCAAAATAATATACAAAAGCAGAAAAATAAACCAAGTTCTTCACAATTGAAGAACTCACACGAAATCACAAGAAAACAAATGTTAATCGAGCACTAGGCTAAGGGAGGTTGTCATTCGAGTGGAGTTGATATTGAGGAGGTTTATACATGTTCTTGGGTGAAATTTTTGGGCAGAAAGTCAGGAGTTTAACGTAAAAAAGGAATGGGTTTTCTTATCTCTCGGTCTCTTTCCCAAGAGACCCCTTAAGGTTCAGGTTATTCATTCGAAAACTAAGATTGTTTCCCTTTTGCATGCCCCTGTCACTGGCTCCCAATGAATCGTAGGTTGGGTATGATTGCTGGTAGATTAGGTGTATGTTCTGATTTCGTGATGAACATGATTTTGTTTGTATACTTGAAATCGTAGGAAATAAAACCATGTATTCGAATATGCTGGTTAAACGAATCTATGAAATACACCCCAAAAAGTGTTAAATAATCCATGAATCTTCCTAAGTTTTCAAGTGGAAAATATTGACGAAAATAAGAAAATGATTAAGTTTCCAGTAAAAATTATAAGTTTAGTTTAGGCTAAAGTTTAGTGAAGGGGTGAGGCCACCAGTATTCGAACCTGTGACCTCACCCGTGTGACAACTTAAATTCGCAATAAAAGGAAAGGGTTGGGGGGATTCGAAATGGGGTCTACTAGTTGAGAAAGGAGAGAGAAAAAATTTAAATAAATTAAATGGGAGGCATGGGAATCGAACCCACAACCTCCAGGAAGCGAATGAAGGGAAATAAAATTAAAAGAAAGGAAGTGTGAGGCGTGAGAATCGAACCCACGACTTCAAGGCTGGAAGGGAGAATGGGCGAATTAAATAGGAAAATAAAGTGAGGTTGTGGGGGCTCGATCCGACAACCTCACTGCTTACGCATAGCTAAGGCAAATTTTAAATAAAAATAAATAAAGGAGGTTCTGGGGGTTCGAATCCACAACCTTCCAATTCCCAGCGAAATAAAGAGTAAAATAAAAAGAGGTTGTGGGGGTTTGATCCCACAACCTCTTGGCCACTAGGCGAATTGGACAACACAATTTGGATGAAAAATAAAAGGGGTTGTAAGGGTTCGATCCCACAACCCTTCGGCCATATTAGAGGAGAATCTAAGGAGAAAAATAAAGATAGAATGTTGATGTTGGGGTTCGATCTAGGGTCCAAATGTCATGAAGACTAAAAATAAAGTCAAGGAAAAATGTAAGTATTGTCCAAGGGGTTCGAACTTGGGTTCCCTTGCCCAAATTTTCGTATTGATACATAAATCATACGTGAATTTAATGTTCAAGAATAATGTCACCTACTTAGATCGAGATCTTGGCATAAATACAAGATACATAAGTCTTGTACTACATAATCTTAGGAAGCTATGAGTCACTTAACAAACTATGAATGAAGCCTCATGGGTTGTATTTATAGACCAATAAGTCTATCATACGATTAAATATAAGTGAACCTAAGATGTATGTAATGAAATGATGAAACCCTAGAAGGGTTAAGTACAAGTGTAAGATACACTAAATGGCCAAGTGCATTGGCATATGATGAAAAGATAAAATGAACAATGAAATTATGAAACCCTAGAAGGATTAAGTAAGAGTGTGAAACACACTAAATGGCCAAGTGCATTGGCATATGATGAAATGAACATTCACGTAAAAAGGGGTGAGTAATTATGAAGAGCAAATGTGCTAATGTTAATGAATGTGGTGACAACATGATATGAGGCTAATGTAAAAGATGGTAGCAAACTCAAATGAGCCTAAGTAAATGTTACCAAAACGTACTAATGTAAAAGATGGGAGCAATCTCAAATGAGCCTAAGTAAATGTTACCAAAACGTACTCACTTATGAGAGTGTAAAGTTAGTGAAGAGATCAATCTCTGTGAACACTCTAATGAAAGTATTAAAGTTAATGCGTACTTAATACTAATGATGAGATGAGAAATCATCTATTGAGTTATGATGTCCTCATACTAGAAGCCAACTTCCATGACGTATGAGTTGAATGTAATGGAACTTTATACTGAGCACCGATAGACTAGTTATGAGTGGTGATGCCTTATTTCGGGAAGGGCGTAGGTTCATGTAACTCTCATGAGATGAGGCTGTATGGCATGTCGGGTATGGGTCTCCTTATATCTCCTAGTCTTCGAACCTATACTGCCAATATAGGGATCTGGCGAGGTTCAATTCCCATGTACGCTAGCATGTTTTGGGTCACTTTGGCCGGTGATTCTACCTCTTTTCAGTGTGAGGTTTCATGATAATGGAATTCATGATGCTCACATGATCTATGTCGGTTAAAGATAAAGTTCCCAATGAATGAATGAGGTCAGCCTCAAATGATGCACTTAATAAAATGAACGATACCAAAGGTATTAGAATAGGATAATCAAGAGGTAAGCCAGATTCAAGTAATGATATTAGGTTATTCTTGATCATTGCACAGCAAACCCGATGAAAGTCTTAAACTACATCCTAGGTATAGCTGGTGTTCACACTAGCCTATGAACGAAATAAAATGAAGTACGTATGAATGAATGAAGCAGACTCTGTGTTTGTTAATGAAGACTCCCTAGTTGAGGTCCCATATGTTGAGCCCTCATTTTGGAAAGTCTTAATGTCAAGTCCATGATTTCAAGGTCTCATGGCATATGATGTGTGTTATGTGTAAGATGTTATGTGCTATATGCAATATGATGTGTCATATGTGTAAGATGCTATGTGATGTGTGTAATATGACAAGTATGATGATGTGTGTCATTCTCATGACATGACTTTCCTAATCCAAATTAGGAAAGTTCATTGACTTTCCTAATCCCAATTTAGCAAGTCCACTAACTTGACTTTCCATAATCATGTTGTTAGGAAAGAGCTATTATTACTCATGCATTTCCTTGGTGTGTGCTTGCATATACCCATACTTAGTACAAGTGTGTTCTAATCTCATGCAAATCTATATTTTTAGGTGCAGGCACATGTGGACGCTAGAGCTTACAGGTTAACGTTGCAGTTATCCAGACGTGGAGCTTTAATCCGGACTTGGTAGGCCCTCATGCTTTCGAAGATGTCTACCGTTATTATCTAGCTTAGATGTAGGCTTTAGCTAGTGGAGCATGTTCCACTAGCGTTTCTTTCAACTTTCATTTCAAACTTTCTATTGGTGTCGTTTTGGCAAAAATATGTTTAATGCAATTATGAATTGTTTCTTTCATTTGATTATCTCTATATTAGATAGTTGATTTGTGAATGCCTATGACGTTAGGTTTAAAATGTTTAGAATGATATAAGGAGATAAAAAAAAAGTTTAAATTTTCCACTAAAATTAACCTAGATGAAGTAAGAATGAAGTATGCAGGTTTATCAGCGACCTCTAAGAAATGAACGACGTCGGTCTAGTCTGGGGTCTAGATTCCAATCGTGACAATGAGGGTTATGTATATGCTTTAAGAACAGTTTGAGATAAACGTGAATATGATTATGATCTAGTTGTTGCGTTTTTGGAGGCTATCCTAATGTACAACAAAACCAACAACAAGAATAATAATAATAATAATAATAATAATAATAATAATAATAATAATAATAATAATAATAATAATAACAACAACAACAAACACAACAACAACAACAACAACAAAAACAACAACAACAACAACAACAACAAGAATAATAATAATAATAATAATAATAATAACAATAATAATAATAATAATAATAATATTAATGATAATAATGATAATAATGATAATAGTAATATTAGTAATAATAATTATAATATTATTATTATTATTATTATTATTATTATTATTAATATAATATAACAATAATAATAATAATAATAATAATAATAATAATAATAATAATAATAATAGAAGACGAAGAAGAAAGAGAAAGAAGAGAAGAAGAAGCAGAAGAAGAAGAAGAAGCAGAAGAAGAAGAAGAATTATAGTAAGAACAATAATAATAACAATAATAATAATAATAATAATAAGAAGAAGAAGAAGAAGAAGAAGAAGAAGAAGAAGAAGAATATCAATAACAAGAACAATAATAATAATAATAATAATAGTAATAATTGTAATAATATTAATAGTAGTAATAGTAGTAATAATAATAATAATAGTAATGATAATAGCAATAATAATAACAATAATAATAACAATAATAATAGTAATAATAATAATAATAAATATAACAATAACAATAACAATAATAATAATAAAAAAAAACTAATAATAATAATAATAATAATAACACTAACAATAAAAATAACAATAACAATAACAGTAACAATAACAATAACAATAACAATAACAATAATAATAATAATAATAATAATAATAATAATAATAATATGAATAATATGAATAATAATAATAATAATAATAATAATAATAATAATAAATATAAATATAATAATAATGATAATAATAATAATAATAATAATAACACTAACAATAAAAATAACAATAACGATAACGGTAACAATAACAATACAATAACAATAACAAATAATAATAATAATAATAATAACAATAATAATATAATAATAATAATAATAATAATAATAATAATAAATATATAATAATAATAATAATAATAATAATAATAATAAAATAATAATAATAATAATAATAAAAATAATAATAACAATAACAATAAGAAGAAGAAGAAGAAGAAGAAGAAGAATACAAAGAAGAATAAGAATAACAATAACAATAACAATAAAAATAACTGTTGACACCCAATTTTGACCGACCTTTGACCATTTTTTAGGAATACTATTCGATGAAATACGTATTAAATTTTTGAATTTTTAGCCGACTTTGCTTGAAAATTATATATTTTAGTATGTTTTACTTCATAAAATTATTGTAAATATTATTATATTAACGAATTTCAAATGTTTTAAAATTTAAATGATTTTTAATTATATAAAAATATTTTAATGTATGTAGTAGTTTAATTAAATATGTAATTCCTACACTTTCCTTAAAATTATTTAAATTCTATCCTATTCTATTATAATTTCTTTCAATTCTAGCCACTCTAATTGTTATTGCAATCATAGCTCATCTTTCATTACAACTTTAGTCATTCCACATCCAATCCAATTTAATTTTAAGACTCTATCTTTTAATCTCAACCATCCATCCTTTAAGTTAAATCCTAGATTAAATACTAACCACTCATCTAAACTAATTCTACGGTCAAGATCTAATCTCTTATTCTTCCTATTTTCTAATACCCTAAAAGAGCCTAATCCCTAAAAAATGTCATTCTCTTCTCCCTCCCCTCTCTTTGGTAGCCGCCAGACCTCCTCTCTCCTTTCTCCCTCTCTTCTCCCTCCTCTCTATCAGCGCCGCCTTCCCTTTCTCTCTTCCCTTTTCTTTTCCGACAACCCTTCCCTCTTTCCCTCTTCTTCTCCTCCGTCTTTTTTCCTCTCCCTTTTGCAGGACTGCCAGGCAGCAGCGACCAGTGCACCTCTAGCAATGGTGCAGTTTCTCCAGCAGCAGCAGCGAGAACAAAACCACCAGGCAGCAAAGATGCAGCAACCAGTGTAGACACAGCCAACAATGCTGTTTCGACCGGCAAAGTCAGCAGCAGCTGCACCAACCAGCGCAGCTCCGCCCCAACCTTCAGCAATAACAACAACCGACATATAAAAATGAGGCATTAGGATAAGGATAGATCTTTATAGATCTGTCCCAGGTAGGAATTTCTGTTCTCTAGTCTTAAATCCTTATTGTATGAGTTATTTTTCCTCAAAATCTCATCTTCTTCTCCAGCCTTAATTCATGTTAAAATTCATGTGAAATTCTTAATGTTTATTTTATCATATGATTAGTTTGTTAGAATTATGTGTCCTTTCCTTGTTCCCCTTTGTTTCTTTTGAAAATGAAGCACCCATGGTATTTCTCTGTCTCTGAATATATTTGTTCATACTCAATGTGTAATCGACTGTATACGACTGTGTCTAACCATATATGGCTGGTATATATTAATTTATTTGTTTATTGTATTATTGTGATTTGTTATATGATGTATGTTTATTCTCTTTGATTTTGCCCTTATAGTTGATTTTAATTGATATTGAGCGATATGAGTTTACCTTAATTAAAATTGGACAGACCTGTTGCTTGTTATTTTTGGTAAGAGATTATTATTGATTTGGAATTGAACCAAATTAGTGCTCCTTCCTTTACTGATTCGGTTCTCCTTTAGAATAAGGATCTTTATTTTTCTGTAATTGAGGATGATTTATTTATTTCCTTTTCATGTTGATCCCTCTCTTTAGTATAAATAATTTTCACAGTTCCTTAGACAGGGGGGACATATGCTTTCACCATACGAAAATACACACACTACTCTCATCATCCACCTTGCTCATATTTTAAAATAGTTTAGATATTGCTCTCTATTCTTGGAAAAAGTAAGAACCCTAGTAAGGATTTGGATCATCCTTTCTTGCTGTGTTGCTGTCGTGGATTGAAAACCTTACCAAAATTCTTCATTGCCGATAAAATTTCTGCATAGTTGGTTAGCCTTCTTTACTATTTTAAATTGTGTTTTTGCGTAATCATCATTGTTTATATGTTGGAAATGAAACAAACGAGGAAGCATCCGAGTTAGTTTCATTATCCTCTCTCTCTCTCTACGTGTGATAATATATCTATGATTATTCTTTACCTTTTTTGTGTTATTTATCGGTTACTATGAATATGTTTTGTTCCGATTACCTTTCATTATATATATGTCACATTATCCCTTCTAGCAGGTTTCGAACTTAGAGTTCAAGATATTGAAGAGTCGCTTAGAAGATAATTTCTGATGAAGCTTTTATTTATTTTGTTGTATATTTTGTTCATTTGTTTCTTATTTGTTTTGTAACAATGTTTAAGCTCTCTAACTCTAGTACAAACAAAATTAAATTTGGGGGATCGTCTAAAGAGGAAGGGGAACTACATGCTACGTGATTATGTTATTATTGTGAGCATGCCCATAGGAATTAACTTATATGTTTTATCATGTTTACTGATTTTGCATCATCAACTTAATCAAGAATAAAAAAAAAATAAACTTACTAATTGTGTTTAACTAATTCATCGTGATTATTTGTTCATTGCAAAAAAAAAAAAAAGTTTTCTACATGCCTAATGCTTAGTTTAACAACTTTAAATTTGTTAATGAGTTTTCATATAATTAAGTTTTGCATGTTAAAATCAGAATCTAATAATTTAGTAGACTAATTGGTTAGATGTTAATAACTTTCGGCATGTTAATCACTTAGAAATCATGTTAATAGGCTTGTAAAAAAATTTTTAGCATATCAATAACTGAGCTAAAATTCGTTGTACATATCTCCTGTCACTTTAAATAAATAATCCCTGTTGATTTGTCGCATCGAGTGAATCGGCTACCTCTTAAAAATTTCTGTATTAACAATAAAATCTGCTATTGTTCTAAAAAATGTTTTCTGCATCTTATAAAATGACTAAGAAATATTTCTGCATTAATCACAACCTGATTTCTGATTGTTGCACTGCATTTTTTCTGCTTACGAATATATTTTCAATATTAATAATCGATGTGTAAATTTGTTACTATTTTAAAAAATAATTTTCTGCATTTATAATAAATTTGTCGCTTATCTAAAAATTTGTTGTATTAATAATAAATTTATTGGTATTCTTAAAAAATAATTTTCTGCCTTAAATAAATAAAATCTGGTGTTCTAAAAGATATTTATGCATTAATAAATAAAATTTGTTACTTTAAAATGCCTTCAATTAACTAATTTCTGTATACTAAACATTGTTTCTTTAAATAAAATGTTATATTTATATATTCTTT
The DNA here is from genome assembly GCA_027704805.1 of Solanum corneliomulleri. Classification (NCBI taxonomy): domain Eukaryota; kingdom Viridiplantae; phylum Streptophyta; class Magnoliopsida; order Solanales; family Solanaceae; genus Solanum; species Solanum corneliomulleri. The sequence continues at coordinate 5,241,668 of JAKWIY010003053.1, read as the reverse complement.
TATTGCTTTTGAAATAAAATTTTGCATTTGCAATAACTTTTTTTTTCTTATTTTTAAAAACAATTCATGACTTTCTTTTTCTGTCCTGTTATTAACTTTGTGTCTCTAAAATTAATTTATGCTTTGCTCGTTTGTATGCTCACACACTTAGCATGAAACCTTTCACAATTTTTTGTTGTTTGCAAGCATGTCTATCAAAATTTAGAGGCCAAATTGAAACCTACCGTGCTAAGATGACCGTGTTATTTGTCTTGCTTGTTTGACTTGGTGTCTAGGAGGGCCTTATATTCTATTTTGTCTAAATCCACCCTTTAAGAGTCCAATGCCTCTTGGACAATAAAGTTGGGACGATTAGGCACCTTTTAGGTACGAATGCATGCGGTGGTTGGGTAGGGGTAGTTGGCCCTACGGAGATGATGACATCGACTCAGGCTTGAAAGACAAACTTCGGTTTTGTTTGTCCCTATACGGCAGCCTATCGAAAAACAAAATGAAAAGTCGAGTCCTGATCCAAAAGTCTCTTTTGACTCTCCCTTCCCATTTTACCCTTTTACTTGTTTAATGATTATGTTTGTTTGGGGTAGTTTAAAAAATACAAAATTGTTTGCTTATTTATTCGTCTCTTTTCTATCCTCTCGCTTATCTCTTTATTAATTGTTTAGTATATCTATTTTATTGTTATTGCTTAGCTCACATATTTGAATTAATATAAGATAGTCTTAATTGTTTTTTATCACTTAGCAAGCTTAAATAAACTAATAAATGAAGTGATCTTATTTGCTACTTGTAACCCCAACATAGATTGCATGAGACACGGCCGGGACCCACATTTGTGGACCTCGAGGGATGCCTAACACCTTCCCCTCGAGGTAATTTGAACCCTTACCCCGATCTCTGGCTCGTTGACCTTAGCTAGACTTATTTAGGTTAGATAGGTGCCCTAACGCGCCTTAATTCGTTAGGTGGCGACTCCAAACTCAAAATCTCAAAAGAGTTGTTAGGTCGTGCACAAAATCCATTTTCTGCAAAAATGGGGCGCGACAGAATGGCGACTCCGCTGGGGATATTAGGTTCTTACCATTACGTGTTTCGTGCTTATTTATATGGGGTTTACTTCATTTTTGTCATTTCATTATTTGTTAGGTGCTAACCATGTTTAGTTTATTTTGTTGCCTTATTTACTGTCTTCTTTCCATGTCTCACCCCTTCCCTCTTCCTTAATTGTTTACTACCATGTTTCACCTTATCCCTTTTCCCTTATTTGTTACTTACATGTTTAATCCCATTTTTGCGTGATTCTTTTAGCATATTTATATGTTTATTTCCCTTTATTTATTTATGCTTATTTATTTAGTTCTTGTTTTATACTGCCTTTATGTTATTGTTTTCCAATTTAAATGCTAAGTGTTTATTGCTTTGATAACTGGCATCCGCTCATACTTCCCCCAATTGGGACCCTCTTCTTTTTTTTTTATTTTGTTTTAGTGATGTTGTGCCTTTGCACCTATCACAACTACTCCAATTCTATTCAAATACCCATTATAGAGAGTCGGCATATGCGTGGACGTAACGGATAGCTTTACTACCGCGAAACCACGAGCCTCTCGCATAGAATCCCTTTCAAGTTCGCGTCAAGACAACTCTTAGAATTCCTTGTTAGGTCATACATGTTGCATAAAACCTAGGTGGTTTGACCCTTGGCGTCAATCCACTTAGTTCGTAGCCACCCTATCGTCTGAAGGGTCCCAACACCCTTTTTTTAAAAAAAAATTGCATACTTATGTGTCAATTTGATCATCATTTTAAATCAAGTCATTATGTCAAAATGGAGTTAAATTCTTTCTTTGATTCTAAACTTCAAATTGACAAAGTATAACTTGAATCAGTTACGTGACCTTATTCTATTAAATGTTATAATTGTACCACTTTGAGTTATTGTGTTATTCATTTAAAATTATAATTTTGGCTCACTATATAACTCGGTCTTGTTTTTGATTTACTTTTTTGACTAAAGGTTGTCTAGTATTTGGATAATTGGCTCGACTAAGAACCTGCAATATGACAAATATGTTCAACCTTCGAAAAAATCACCCCTCTTCTCGTTCACAACAAAGTACCTTTTGGACCATCTCTCCTCATCCTATTCCTACTCACACCCTCTCTCAACAAAGGTCTCCAACAAGCCTCAACTTTGATGCTTCACAATATGAGGGAATAGGTGACAAAATAGAGAAGTCTAAGCTAGATGCACTGCAGCGAAAAATGCATGACTTGGAGAAAAAGGTGAAGGGAGGACTAAACTCAATACATGCTCATGACCTGAGGTATAAAAATTTATGTCTACACCCAGGAGTTGAATTGCCGTCGGGATTTAAAATTCCAAAATTCAACATGTTCGACGGACATGGGGATTCAATGGCACGTCTCAAAGATTTTTGCAGCAGACTAGTTGACTTAGAAAACAATGAACCTCTCCTAATGAGGTTATTTATCCAAAGCTTATCAGGAATAGCCTTCACTTGGTATGTCAAACAAGACTTTGACAAATGGCTCGCATGGGAAGACATGGCTCGAGACTTTGTGGAACAATACAAGTTTAATAAGAAGGTTGACCCTACAATGTTAAATTTGCTCAATTTGAAGAAATTAAGTCATGAATCTTTTGAGGAATATGTCATACGATGGAGAATGGAAGCCTCCAAGATACGTCACTTACCGCATGAAGAGGAGTTGGTCCAAACTTTCATCATATCACTTGAGGGTATATACTACAAAACCCTGTTCTTTGCTGGTATTCAAAGTTTCAACAGTCTAATTTGAATTGGAAAAGAGTTAGAATATGGCATTCAGTCTGGAAGAATTACTGATACACAAATTCCTTTTCAAGTCCTCAAAGACTCATTAGATGAAAGGAACGAAGATGCATCAACCTATATACCTCTGAAACAAAGAAATCAGAATATTGAGCAAATCCATGCTATTCTTGAGCCTTCCAACCCTCAGGTTTCTCAACATAAGGTGAGGAAACCTCGTGTCTTCACTCCCTTAAAGGAAACTTTGACCGACATTTTCCAGAGATTATGGGCTAAAGGACTTCTAAGACCAATAAATGGATGGATTCCCAAGCACTCTACTTCAAACTTTGATCTATCCAAAAATTGTGCCTATCATTCAAACATTCAAGGTCATGACACCGAAGAATGTGCAGCATTGAGAAATAAGATTCAGAATATGATTGAAAAAGGAAAAATTATAGTGTAACAAGGACCCCAAAACAACAATCGCAATCCTTCTATGGCGAATACATTCAGCGTTCAAGGAGATCCTACAAAGGTGTACGTTAGGCACTTGACAAGGAAGCGTAAATCACATCAGAGAAATTGATAAGGACAAGACTCTTATGAACAAAGTTGGCTTTATTGTTCTCAGACCTTATGCCCAAAGCCTTCCTCATTCCTTTCATTTTTCCTTGTAATTCTGAACTACGTTTGACCTGATTTCCTTTTTGGATACGTAGGCAACCCTTGATGGGTCCGGTCTCTATTAAATAATTTTTTTTTCTTTCCCATGGTAATTCAAAACACTTCTTTACAAATTCAAATCTAGGCTAATTAACAATCCATGAACATAATTGACACTTTAATTCGAAGTCGAGCCTTAATGTCCAAATACAAGACAATCACTTTCTTGGAACTTACAATATTTCTTTGAGTGAAGCAGGATAAAAAATTCCCTACTAATAAACTGGGTAGAATTTTTTAGGAAACCTCAAAAATTTTCATAGAGATATTTTTAAAAGTGAGTATATATCTTATACTCTAAACTGGGGAAGAAATTTTTGAGAAATCCTCAAAAATTTCATCACAACAGAATGCAACTCTAAAGGCAACACAAGCACAGGTATGACCATCTCTCGCCTTTTGAATTTACAATTTTTTTCTGGATGCAGGAATAAATTATATATGAGAGTATTGTCATATTTAGGAGCAACTATGTAAGTCATACTATCCTCAGATTATTTTTTTGAAGTGGCTATTATCAACTTTCTTCTACGACTGACTGAATATATATTTAAGCTCTCCCACCTTATTATAATACGACATTTAGGCTCTTCCGCCTTACAATAAGATGTTTAGGCTTTTCCGCCTTAAAATATGATGTTTAGGCTCGTCTGCCTTACAATAAGATATTCATGCTCTTCCGCCTTACAATAGGATATCTAGGCTCTTCCGCCTTACAATAGGATATTTAGGCTCGTCTGCCTTACAATACGACATTTAGGCTCGTCTGCCTTACAATATGATATTTAGGCTCGTCTGCCTTACAATACGACATTTAGGCTTGTCTGCCTTACAATACGACATTTAGGCTCGTCTGCCTTACAATACGACATTTAGGCTCTTCCACCTTACAATAGGATGTTTAGGCTCTTTCGCCTTACAATAGGATGTTTAGGCTCGTCTGCCTTACAATACGACATTTAGGCTCGTCTGCCTTACAATACGACATTTAGGCTCTTCCGCCTTACAATAGGATGTTTAGGCTTTTCCTCCTTTTAATAGGACGTTTAGGCTTTTTCGCCTTAAAATACGATATTTATGCTCGTCTTCCTCACAATATGACATTTAGACTCTTCTCCCTTACAACAGGATGCTTACATACATCCACCTTACTACGATACATTCCCGTCTATTTTATTATCGCTATATTATCACATCGACGTTATTCTTCAGAGATGGGCCGAAGACTATCAAGGCTTGCACTACGTCTCAAAACAGATATGCTTCTTATCACCTTTTGTCATTTATTTAGAACTCATACTTTATCATTATTGGCCATACTTTATCTATTTATAAGCTAACAATTTATTTAGAATTTGCAGATATGATCGATTGCCCCTTGATTACAATTATCATGCTATCATCTATCACAACGAAGACCCTATCAATTCTTTGCTTTTCATACTCCGAACTTTGCTCAAATGCTGATATCCTCACTCTATCATGCTGCTTCTCTATCACGCTCTTCTAGCCTCTGAATCTCTCTTTTCTCGCTACTCTGTTCTTATCCATTCAAGCCGATATCGTGCCTTTCAAATACCTTAGCGCTATTTCAATTTTTAAGAGTTTCATTTGCTCTTGAATCTAGAACTACACACGACCTGATTCTCGTACAACCAGAGATATGTAGGTGGCTTAATACCAAAGTCTCGGTCGTACCCTTTTTCAACTCTATATCGTTTCAATTGATCCAACTGACATCTCTCGTCGGTCGGACAAAATCGGCTACTAAGTCAACGTTGGTTGCCTGACAATTCATTCTTCATTCTCAATCAACCAAGGGGCAGCTGTTGACACCCAATATTGACCGACCTTTGACCATTTTTTAGGAATTCTATTCGATTAAATACGTATTTTTAATTTTGGAATTCTTAGCCGACTTTGCTTGAAAATTATATATTTTAGTATGTTTTACTTCATAAAATTATTGTAAATATTATTATATTAACGAATTTCAAATGTTTTAAAATTTAAATGATTCTTAATTATATAAAAATATTTTAATGTATGTAGTAGTTTAATTAAATATGTAATTCCTATACTTTCCTTAAAATTATTTAAATTCTAGCCTATTCTATTATAATTTCTTTCAATTCTAGCCACTCTAATTCAATTTTATTTCAATCATAGCCCCTCTTTCATTACAACTTTAGCCATTCCACATCCAATCTAATTTAATTTTAAGACTCTATCTTTTAATCTCAACCATCCATCCTTTAAGTTAAATCCTAGATTAAATATTAACCACTCATCTAAACTAATTCTACGGTCAAGATCTAACTCTTATTCTTCCTATTTTCTAATACCCTAAAAGAGCCTAATCCCTAAAAAATGTCATTCCCTTCTCCCTCCCTTCTCCTTGGCAGCCGCCAGACCTCCTCTCTCCTTTCTCCCTCTCTTCTCCCTCCTCTCTATCAGCGCCCCCTTCCCTTTGTCTCTTCCCTTTTCTTTTCCGGCAACCCTTCCCTCTTTCCCTCTTCTTCTCCTCCATCTTTTTTCCTCTCCCTTTTGCAGGACTGCCAGGCAGTAGCGACCAGTGCACCTCTAGCAATGGTGCAGTTTCTCCAGCAGCAGCGAGAACAAAACCACCAGGCAGCAAAGATGTAGCAACCAGTGTAGACAGCAGCCGACAATGCTGTTCCGACCGGCAAAGTCAGTAGCAGCTGCACCAAGCAGCGCAGTTCCGCCCCAACCTTCAGCAATAACAACAACCGACATATAAAAATGAGGCATTAGGATAACGACACATCTTTATATATCTGTCCCAGGTAGGAATTTTTGTTCTCTAGTCTTAAATCCTTATTGTATGAGTTATTTTTCCTCAAAATCTCATCTTTTTCTCCAGCCTTAATTCATGTTAAAATTCATGTGAAATTCTTAATGTTTATTTTATCATATGATTAGTTTTTTAGAATTATGTGTCCTTTCCTTGTTCCCCTTTGTTTCTTTTGAAAATGAAGCACCCATGGTATTTCTCTGTCTCTGAATATATTTGTTCATACTCAATGTGTAATCGACTCTATACGACTGTGTCTAATCATATATGGCTGGTATATATTAATTTATTTATTTATTGTATTGTTGTGATTTGTTATATGATGTATGTTTATTCTCTTTGATTTTGCCCTTATAGTTGATTTTAATTGATATTGAGCGATATGAGTTTACCTTAATTAAAATTGGACAGGCCTGTTGCTTGTTATTTTTGGTAAGAGATTATTATTGATTTGGAATTGAACCAAATTAGTGCTCCTTCCTTTACTGATTCGGTTCTCCTTTAGAATAAGGATCTTTAATGAGTTTTCATATAATTAAGTTTTGCATGTTAAAATCAGAATCTAATAATTTAGTAGACTAATTGGTTAGATGTTAATAACTTTCGGCATGTTAATCACTTAGAAATCATGTTAATAGGCTTGTAAATTTTTTTTTTGCATATCAATAACTGAGCTAAAATTCGTTATGCATATCTCCTGTCACTTTAAATAAATAATCCCTATTGATTTGTCGCATCGAGTGAATCGGCTACCTCTTAAAAATTTCTGCATTAATAATAAAATCTGCTATTGTTCTAAAAAATGTTTTCTGCATCTTATAAAATGACTGCCTAAGAAATATTTATGCATTAATCACAACCTGATTTCTGATTGTTGCACTGCATTTTTTCTGCTTAAGAATATATTTTCAGTATTAATAATTGATGTGTAAATCTGTTACTATTTAAAAAATAATTTTTTGTATTTATAATAAATTTGTCGCTTATCTACAAATTTGTTGTTTTAATAATAAATTTATTGGTATTCTTAAAAAATAATTTTCTGCCTTAAATAAATAAAATCTGGTGTTCTAAAAGATAATTTATGCATTAATAAATAAAATTTGTTACTTTAAAATGCCTTCAATTAACTAATTTCTGTATACTAAACATTGTTTCTTTAAATAAAATGTTATATTTATATATTCTTTTATTGCTTTTGAAATAAAATTTTGCATTTGTAATAACTTTTTTTTCTTATTTTTTAAAAACAATTCATGACTTTCTTTTTCTGTCCTGTTATTAACTTTGTGTCTCTAAAATTAATTTATGCTTTGCTCGTTTGTATGCTCACACACTTAGCATGAAACCTTTCACAATTTTTTGTTGTTTGCAAGCATGTCTATTTAAATTTAGAGGCTAAATTGAAACCTACCGTGCTAAGATGACTGTGTTATTTGTCTTGCCTGTTTGACTTGGTGTCTAGGAGGGCCTTATATTCTATTTTGTCTAAATCCATTCTTTAAGAGTCCAATGCCTCTTGGACAATAAAGTTGGGACGATTAGGCACCTTTTAGGTACGAATGAATGCGGTGGTTGGGTAGGGGTAGTTGGCCCTACGGAGATAATGACATCGACTCAGGCTTGAAAGACAAACTTTGGTTTTTTCTGTCCCTATACAGCAACCTATCGAAAAACAAAATGAAAAGTCGAGTCCTGATCCAAAAGTCTCTTTTGAGTCTCCCTTCCCATTTTACCCTTTTACTTGTTTAATAATTATGTTTGTTTGGGGTAGTTTAAAAAATATAAAATTGTTTGCTTATTTATTCGTCTCTTTTCTATCCTCTCGCTTATCTCTTTATTAATTGTTTAGTATATCTATTTTATTGTTATTGCTTAGCTCACATATTTGAATTAATATAAGATAGTCTTAATTGTTTTTTATCACTTAGCAAGCTTAAATAAACTAATAAATGAAGTGACCTTATTTTCTACTTGTAACCCCCACATAGATTGCATGAGACACGGCCGAGACCCACATTTGTGGACCTCGAAGGATGCCTAACACCTTCCCCTCGAGGTAATTTGAACCCTTACCCCGATCTCTGGCTCGTTGACCTTAGCTAGACTTAGTTAGGTTAGATAGGGGCCCTAACGCGCCTTAATTCGTTAGGTGGCGACTCCAAACTCAAAATCCCAAAAGAGTTGTTAGGTCGTGCACAAAATCCATTTTCTGTAAAAATGGGGCGCGACAATAACAATAACAATAAGAATAATAATAATAATAGTAATAATAGTAATAATAATAATAATAATAATAATAATAATAATAATAATAATAAATAATAATAATAATAACAATAAAAATAACAATAATAATAATAATAATAATAATAATAATAATAACAACAACAATAACAGTAACAATAACAATAACAAAAAAAATAATAATAATAAATAGAATAATAATAATAATAATAATAATAATAAATATAATAATAATAATAACAATAATAAAAATAAAAATAATAATAATAATAATAATAATTGTAGTAACAATAATAATAATAATAATAATAATAAATCTTCTTCTCTCCAAATGCTCTCAGCGCGGGTTAGTTAACGTGCACAGTGAAGGTGGAAAATGGTTAGGGGAAGAGGAAGAGGAAAGGGAAGAGGCCGGAAAACACCAATAATGACAGTTGGTAGCTTAGTTGGAGCTCGAGTGGAAGCAATAGAGGTAAATGAACAAGAACAAGCTCAAAATGAGGAAGAAAGTTTTGAGAAAAGACTATCAGTGAGCTCCAAAGAATCTAGAAGATTGAGCTTAAACTCTACATTGGAGAAGGAAGAAGTTCATGAGAATTCAGACCTAGAGCAATTAGATGCTGAGAACAAGGTAGAAGGCAATGGAACAGTAACTAGGAAGATAGATGGGAATGCTGAAGATGCTGATAGTAAAGGAGGCAATGGAAGGGAAATGAGCAAGGATTACAAGGAACCCTTGGTTAATATGTTTAAGAATAATCGTGCAGCTAACAATTGTATGCATTTGTCTTATCTTCCACTACAAATAATGAATGGACAAATAATTGTTCAGGTGGAAGGGAAAGAGGTTCAGGATGAGAAGATAAGTGGAAATGTGCACTCATAGCATATGTAATTGGAGAATGTCCTTGGTATAATACCATGAACAGGTACATAATGATGAACTGGAAAAGTGGACAAACCTGATGTATTTCTTCATGAAGAAGGGTACTACATAATTAAGTTTAAGAATATGAGTGACATGAATGAGGTACTATATTCTGGGCCATATACTTTAAGCAATCGACCTATTATATTGAAACAATGGTGTCCTGATTTTGATTTTGGAAATGAGTTCTTAGCTGAAATACCACTATGGGTTAACTTTCCAAAGTTACCTCTTAATTGTTGGGGAGTGGGATCTTTGAGTAGAATTGCTAGTGCTATTGGAGTTCCTTTATTTGCTGATGAATGTACCACAAAGCAAACAAGAATTTTCTATGATAGAATGCTTATTGAAGTTAATGTTACTAAAGTTATTCCTCAGGAGATAACAGTTATGGATCCAAATGGAAGAACCTTTATGCAGGAAGTTGTGATGGAGTGGAAGCCTCTATATTGTGATAAATGTCAGAAGATTGGGCATCAATGTCAATCAGTAACAATGGAGGAGCTACCAAAGAAGAGAAGGCCATGGAATAAAGTAACACAGACTTGGCAATATAAAGGGCCAATTCAGTAGCAGGAGAGGAAAGTTGAACAAAGAAAGGTGACAGACCATCTAGCAGATGATAATAATACTATTGCACAGGAGGAGAAACAAGAGATAGAGCAAGGAAGAGAACAGGAAATCAAACAAACACTTGAACTTAATCTAAGGCCTAATACTGGAAGTAAGCATCTGGACTTCAGTCTGTCTAATTTTCCTATACTATCAGCCATACCAATTAGAAATGGATTTGAGAGTCTCAAGATTAGCAAGCTTGCTTCACTACCTGTTGATAGAGGTGGAGCTTCAAAAACTTGTTAATGAAGTGGAGTTTCTGGAATGTGAGGGGCATGAATAAAAGGTATAAACAGAAGGAGATAAAATTGTTTTTACAGAATACTAACGTTTCATTAGCAGGGTTTATTGAAACAAGAGTTAAAGAGGTTAATATCAAAGCTACAATCAAAGGAATAGCTCCAGGATGGGGGATTATGCATAATTATAAGGAGGCTGCAAATGGTAGAATTTGGATAATATGGGATGAAAGTTGGTATGATATCAAGTTAATAAATATCTCAGCTCAAATGATTCATTGTCATATAACTGAAAGAAGTAAAGGATACCAATTTAATCTCACAGTGGTATATGGTTTTAATACTATAGAGTAGAGGAAAAGCTTATGGACTGATCTGAACTTGTTGGTTCAAAGTATCATAATAGGAGATTTTAATGCTCTTCTGACATCTAAAGATAGATTAGCTGGGGCTCCGATTACTTTGAATGAGATAAGGGATTTTGCAGAATGTGTTAAAGACATGGGCATCAATGAAATACAATGGAAAGGTAACTATTATACTTGGAACAACAAACAGACTGGTAATGCTAGAATTTCAAGTAGGATTGATAGAGCTTTTGGGAATGATACATGGATGAAAAAATGGGGTCATGTTACTTTGGAGTATGGGAATCCAGGTGTGTCTGATCATAGCCCTATGCAATTGTTATTACACCAAAATTATCATCAGGTAAGAGTAAGTTTTAAGTTCTTTAATGTATGGATTGAACATGATTCTTTCTTGGAACTGGTGGAGAAAGTTTGGAAGCAGAAGAATGGTAGTGGTGTAATGAAGGACATATGGTACAAGTTGAAGGCCTTCCAGCAGTCCTGAGGCAGTTGAATAGAAGAGAGTTTCAATATATAGGCAAACAGATTGAGAAGGAAAGAAATGAGCTTGCAGAGACTCAAGATCAGCTATATAGTCAGGCAAATGATGAGTTAACTACTAAAGAAAAAGAGTTACTAATAAAGCTGGAAAAGTGGTCAATGATAGAGGAAAGTGCTCTAAGACAAAAACCAAGAGCAAAATGGATTAAGCTGGGAGATGCAAACAACAAATACTTTAGTTCAATGATAAAGGAGAGAACTCAAAAGAAGCATATTAGAAGTATATTATCTATAGATGGAAGGATGTTGTATGAACCTCAAGAGATTCAACAAGAGTTTGTTTGTTTTACAAAAGCCTTATGGGAACTTCAGCAGGTAAACTTCCAGCTATTATAGATCAAGAGATCTATGCAGCATTATAATCTATGGGAATGATAAGGCTCCAGGTATAGAAGGATATAATGCTCTTTCCTTTAAGTGTATTTGGAAGATCATTAAAAATGATGTTATTGAGGCTGTCAAATGTTTCTTCACAACAGGGAAGTTGTTTAAGCCTTTCAACTGCACTCTTGTTTCTTTAATTCCAAAAGTACAAAGTCCCAAAACTGTGAAGGAGTATAGGCCAATTGCTTGTTGCACTGTCCTATACAAAATCATCTCAAAGGCGATAACACATAGAATGCATGATGTTATTCATACTGTTATGTGTGATAGTCAAGTTGGATTCATACCAGGGAGGAAAATTGCAGACAACATTATATTGGCTCATGATTGGTCAAGGCTTATACTAGGAAGAAAATTTCTCCTAGAAGTATGCTTAAGATTGACCTACAGAAATCTTATGATTCAGTTGAGTGGCCTTTCTTAGAACAAGTGATGTTGGGCTTGAGTTTATTTATATGTTTACTCAATGGGTAATGCATTGTGTCAAAACAGTGAATTATACTATTGTAGTAAATGGACAGACTACTCAAAGGTTTGATGCATCTAAAGGGCTCAGGCAAGGGGATCCAATGTCACCTTTTTTGTTTGATATAGCTATGGAATATCTTAGTAGACTTCTCAAGGGACTTAAAGAAGAGAAAACATTCAAGTATCATCCTAAATGCTCTAAGCTGGATATCACACATTTATGTTATGCAGATGATTTGTTACTGTTTTCTAGAGGTGATCTTAACTCCATCAAGACACTTCAAAGATGTTTTTCAGAGTTCTCTCAAGCTTCTGGATTGCAAGCAAATCTTACTAAAAGCTGAATATATTGTGCTGGAGTTCAGATGGAGGTGAGGCAGAAAATTGTTCAACAACTTGGATATAAAATGGAAGAGCTACTTTTTAAATACTTGGGGTGCCTCTTTCATCAAAGAAGTTGTCTATAATCTAGTGGTACCCTCTTATTGACAAAATCATGGCAAGAATCAACTTATGGACAGCAAGAAAATTGTCTTATGCAGGAAGAACTCAACTAGTTAAGACTGTATTGTTTGGAGTGCAGTCATATTGGGCACAACTTTTCATTATTCCTGCAAAGATAATTAAGTTGTTTGAAGGTTTATGTAGAAGTTATTTGTGGTCAGGGGTTGGTTATGTTACAAAAAAGGCACTCATAGCATGGGAGAATGTGTGTTGTCCTAAATATGAAGGTGGTATGGGATTGATAAATATGAAAATTTGGAATAGAGCTGCAGTAGCTAAATTGTGTTGGGATTTAGATAAAATAAAAGACAAGTTATGGATCAAATAGATACATGCATATTATATAAAGGGGCAGAGTGATTGGCAGACCTAAAGCCTACTTCACAATGTGGATTATGATGAATCAAAAGCTAGCAACAGTTGATAGATTAACTCAATGGGGAGTTGAAGTAGATAAGATTTGTGTATGATGCAAGAATACTGAAGAGAGTATAGAGCATTTTACAATGTCAATTTGCCAGGAAGTTGTGGAGAGGCTGCTAGGATGGATAGATCAACAAATTACTGT